>OY740803.1:32218923-32504179 GCA_963514005.1 Raja brachyura
ATGGCTGATCATCCCCAATCAGTACCCCGCTCCTGCCTTATCCCCATGTCCCCTGACTCCGCTATTTTTAAGAGTTTGCGCACAGGTGAAGTTCTGGAAGACTGGAGGGTGGCTAGACTGGAATGAGCTACCAGAGGAAGCTATAGTAGTGGATACATTATGGCTTTGAATTGATGCTTGCACAGATCAATGGATAGTAAGGGTTTAGAGGGATATGGGCCAAATACAAGTCCAGTATGGCCCATTTCCCTGGATGTTGCCAACCTTGGCCAGCATGGTGTGGGCAAGGTGTGTGGAGTGACCTTCTTCCATGCTGCAAAGCTCTATGACTTTTGAACTCTTGATGGCAGAAGTCGGGGTTAGGACATGCCGATGGAGTAGCCTGGATAGGTATCTCCAGTGTATTCTGTAAGTGATTTATATGGTCGGAACAGCTGAGTTTCTGCTCAATAATAATCCACGATATATTAATAGTTGAGGACTTGACAATGGCAATACAGTGGAATATCAAGGGAAGAAGGTCTGTCTGTGCTTCCTTGGAGTCATTGTCACCTGAAATGTTTGGAGCACGAATGTTGCCTGTTACTGACCGACCCATGCCTAAGTGTTATCGAGGTCATGCAGCATGTAGGTCTGGACTGCTTTATTTGCTTAGTAGTTGTAAATAGAAACTTAGAAACATAGAAATTAGGTGCAGGAGTAGGCCATTCGGCCCTTCGAGCCTGCACCGCCATTCAATATGATCATGGCTGATCATCCAACTCAGTATCCCGTACCTGCCTTCTCTCCATACCCTCTGATCCCCTTAGCCACAAGGGCCACATCTAACTCCCTCTTAAATATAGCCAATGAACTGGCCTCAACTACCCTCTGTGGCAGAGAGTTCCAGAGACCCACCACTCTCTGTGTGAAAAAATTCCTTCTCATCTCGGTCCTAAAGGATTTCCCCCTTATCCTTAAGCTGTGACCCCTTGTCCTGGACCTCCCCAACATCGGGAACAATTTTCCTGCATCTAGCCTGTCCAACCCCTTAAGAATTTTGTAAGTTTCTATAAGATCCCCTCTCAATCTCCTAAATTCTAGAGAGTATAAACCGAGTCTATGCAGTCTTTGTTCATAAGACAGTCCTGACATCCCAGGAATCAGTCTGGTGAACCTTCTCTGCACTCCCTCTATGGCAATGATGTCCTTCCTCAGATTTGGAGACCAGAACTGTACACAATACTCCAGGTATGCAAATGAATACTGTACAGATATCAGTTAACGTCTTTACTTCTGGCTTTATGATGGATTATTGAACCATCAGATCGAGCTGATATCTATACAAATGTGGCATGGACTGGTTGGACCAAACAAGCTGTTTCTGTCTACAAAATCTCCGGTAATCCATGATTCAACTATTTGACAATAGTTTGACATTTGGCTCACCAGCAAATGTTTGCCTCATCTTTCCCCTCATCTGGGTCCTGGTTCCCACACACTCTCAACCACACTGGGTCCCTGGCTCCCAAACTCTCCCTATACTTGGGAGCTCTGGTTCCACAATCCTACCAACACACCCGGATCCTGATTCCCACACTCAAACACACTGGGGCCCTGGTTCACACAATCCCATTAACACACCAGGGTCTCGGTTTCACACTCAAACACACTGGGGCTCCGGTTCTCACACCCTCCCAACACATTGGCCCCTCATTCCTACACCCGGTAACAGGGGATAGACTGGATTTATTCTCACTGCAACGTTGCAGGGGTAACCTTATAGAAGTTTATGAAATTATGAGCGACGTGGAGAGTTAGAATATTTTTACCAGGGAAGAAGAGTCTAGAACTTGAGGGCACAAGTTGAAAATGAGGGGGGAGAAATTTAACGAGATCCAAGAAATAAACTTTTCACAGAGAGCATGGTGATTATCTGGAACAAGCGGGGGGTAGAGATTGATATATTCTATATTACTAAAAGTAAGATCTTGACCGCTTTTGACTTACTGCTATGTGATTTCCGAGAGAACACAGCCACTTACGCTTGTCATTTTTGGCCACCTCGCTCAGAGCCCCCCTCCGCCAGACTGGACCGGAGGATGTTTCCCATCGATGAAAAATAAGAGAGATATTGATGTTTTTTAACATTTTTCCATTCTCTTTGCTGCCTCTGCTGGTTGGGGGGGGGGGGGGGGGGGGGGGACTATAAAACCCGGAAGTGGTGTGCCTCACTCAGTCTCTGCAAGATGGAGGAAGCGAGAGGGTCACGTCTCTCTGAGCAACACTGAACACATGTCTACTCAACTGTGAGTGCCCTTAATGTGGTTTGAAATTTAAAATATGGTTGCTTTGAAGTAAAAAGGCACTGCAAATGGTTGTTGGGGGTTTTGGGTTGAAGTAAAAAGGCACTGCAAATGGTTGTTTGGGGGTTTTGGGTCGAAGTAAAAAGGCACTGCAAATGGTTGTTTGGGGATTTTGGGTTGAAGTAAAAAGGCACTGCAAAGGGTTGTTTGGGTTGAAGTAAAAAGGCACCGCAAAGGGTTGTTTGGGTTGAAGTAAAAATACACTGCGAAGGATTGTTTGGGTTGAGGTAAAAAGGCACTGCAAAGGGTTGTTTGGGGGGTTTGGCTTGAAGTAAAAAGCCACTGCAAAGGGTTGTTTGGGGGGGTTTGGGTTGAAGTAAAAAGGCACTGCAAATGGTTGTTTGGGGGTTTTGGGTCGAAGTAAAAAGGCACTGCAAATGGTTGTTTGGGGATTTTGGGTTGAAGTAAAAAGGCACTGCAAAGGGTTGTTTGGGTTGAAGTAAAAAGGCACCGCAAAGGGTTGTTTGGGTTGAAGTAAAAATACACTGCGAAGGATTGTTTGGGTTGAGGTAAAAAGGCACTGCAAAGGGTTGTTTGGGGGGTTTGGCTTGAAGTAAAAAGCCACTGCAAAGGGTTGTTTGGGGGGTTTGGGTTGAAGTGAAAAGGCAATGCAAAGGGTTGCTTGGGGGGTTTGGGTTGAAGTGAAAAGGCACTGCAAAGGGTTGCTTGGGGGGTTTGGGTTGAAGTGAAAAGGCACTGCAAAGGGTTGTTTGGGGGGTTTGGGTTGAAGTGAAAAGGCACTGCAAAGGGTTGCTTGGGGGTTTGGGTTGAAGTGAAAAGGCACTGCAAAGGGTTGCTTGGGGGGTTTGGGTTGAAGTGAAAAGGCATTGCAGATAGTTGCTTGGGGGTTTTGGGTTGAAGTGAAAAGGCACTGCGAAGGGTTGCTTGGGGAGTTTGGGTTGAAGTGAAAAGGCACTGCAAAGGGTTGCTTGGGGGTTTTGGGTTGAAGTGAAAAGGCACTGCAGATGGTTGCTTGGGGGTTTTGGGTTGAAGTGAAAATGCACTGCAAATGGTTGCTTTGGGGTTTTGGATTGAAGTGAAAAGGCACTGCAAATTGTTGTTTGGGGGTTTTGGGTTGAAGTAAAAGGCACTGCAAATGGTTGTTTGTCTAAACTTGACAACTTCCTGTTTGCACTATATTGATTTTAGATGAAACGCTACCAATTACGGCTGTGATTTTTGGCCATCTTACTGAGTCCCCCTCCGCTCATCAGGTGCAGAGGATTCTTCCCATCAATGAAAAATAAAAGTGTTATTAGTGTTTAAAAAATGTTGAGATTCTCTCTCCTGTCAATCACGCCATGAAGGCCACACCTTTTCCGGTGGGAGGGGGAAGGATTATAAAACCCGGAAGTGTGGGTGTGGTTCAGTCTCTGCATGATGGGGGAGGGAGAGGTCACAACTCTGTCTGAGCTGTGAATCACACTGAATGTCTACTGAACTGTGAGTGTGGTGTTTTCTGTGGTTTTACCCTGCTTGAAATGGTATGAAACTGCATTTGAATGTGGTGGCCTTGCACCCTGCATGAAATGGTGTGAAACTGCATTTGAATTTGGTAACCTTGCACCCTCCTTGAAATTGTATGAAACTGCACTTGAATTTGGTGGCCTTGCACTCTGCTTGAAGTGGTTGGAAACTGCACTTAAATTCAGTGGCCTTGCACCCTGCTTGAAGTGATAGGAAACTGAGCCTGAATTTGGTGGCCTTGCACCCTGCTTGAAGTGACATGAAACTGCACTTGAATTTTGTGGTCTTGCACCCTGCTCGAAGAGGTAAGAAACTGCACTTGAATTTGGTGGCCTTGCACCCTGCTTGAAATGGTAGGAAAATGGATTTGAATTTGGTGGCCTTGCACTCTGCTTGAAATGGAATGTCAAGGAATAGCCGTGAGTCAACTGCCAGCCCACCAGCCGTGAGTGAGCTGCCAGCACATCAGGCTTGAGGGACTGAGCTGCCACCCCAAGAATCCAATCGGCCCACAATGTCCATATTAGCCTTCTGGAGACCAGTAGTCCCTGCAGCCAACAACACCCATACCAGCGCTCCAGAAAGCTCCCACCTCCCCCTCCCCTGTAGAGGTAGAATATTGCGCCGTGTGAACATGGGACCCAATGGGTCCCACTTAGTCTAGTAAATACTATGTTTAAACAGATTTGGAATAGGAAGGGCAGATAGGAACGTAGGATTAGTGTTGATTGGCATCACGGAAGATGGTGCCTTCTAAACCTTTCCTATCTTTATACCAGTCCAAATGTCTTTTAAACTTGGTAATTGCACCCACCTCTACAGCTTCCTCTGGCAGTTCATTCCATACACGCATCAACCTCTATGTGAAAAAAGTTGCCCATCTGGTCCTCTTTAAACCTCGCACCTCTCAACTTAAACTTATGCCCTTTAATTTTAGATTCCCCAACCCTGGGAAAAGACTGTGTCCAGCCATCCTATCTATGCCCCTCATGATTTTATATACCTTCAACCTCCTACGCTTCGAGGGTAAAAGCCCTAGCCTATCCATTAGTCTTTCCATACAACTCTAGCCCCCTAAACCTGGTTCCATCCTTGTGAATATTTTCTGCATCCTTTCCAGCTTAACAACATCCTTCCAAAAGCTGGGTGACCAGAACTGTACACAATAGTCCAAGTAAAACTTACCAATCACTTATACAGTTGTAACATGGCATCCCAATTCTTGTACTTAGAAATAAACACAAGGTGCTGGAGCAACTCAGTGGGTCAGGCAGCATGTCTGGAGAAAAGGAACCCTTCTTCAGACTCTTGTACGCAGAGCCTTGACTGAAGAAGGCAAACTCTTCACCACAACCTTTAGGCAACTATGTGCTTGTACCACTAGGTCTCCTTTATTAAAGAAAACTGTGAATTCTACGGTTATACACTAATCTATAAGACCCTAAAAGGATAAGTTAACAAAGATAACCTTACTCTGATTACACAACACATCCTCAGGAACGAACTGCAAATTGCTCCTTGAAGCACTTTGACCTAATATTATTGAAAGGTAAGATACACTACTGCAAACAGTAAATGCCCACTGAAAGCTTCTGCAGTGCCAGTGCAGCACAGGAAGCTAGTCGTTAAAGAAGGAACTGCAGATGCTGGAGAATCGAGGGTTACACAAAAAGCTGGAGAAACTCAGCGGGTGCAGCAGCATCTAAGGAGCGAAGGAGATAGGCGACGTTTCGGGTCGAGACCCTTCTTCAGACCCAGAAGGGTCTCGACCCGAAACGTCGCCTATCTCCTTCGCTCCTTAGATGCTGCTGCACCCGCTGAGTTTCTCCAGCTTTTTGTGTAACACAGGAAGCTAGTCGCTGAGTTTAAAGTGCAGCAACTACAGCAGTAGCCAGTTGTACGGCGAAGCTTTCCCACTATATTGTGGTTAAAGGTGTAAGGATCTGTGAAGAAAGGAATGGAATGAAGATGAGGTCAGGAGGGCGAAGGTTTTAGCATGCAAATTAGGGAAGAAAGGAAGGCTGAGAAGGGAGTTCGAGGGAGTCTGAGCGGAGGAGATCTGAGCAACAATATTTTAAACACAATTTCACCAATTGGTGGTTGTAGAGGATGGAATAATCATGGAGAAGGATACTGTCCTCTGCAAGTCTGATCAGGTTAGGAAATGGATATTGTTGTTTGGAGCCAAGATCAGTTTGCATCACAACATAAGAACACAAGGAATGGGATCAGGACCAAGCACCTGCCCTTCTAATCTGCTGACCAAGGTGATGACTGATTTTCTACCTCAGTGTCATGTTCTGGTAGTATTCCCTACCCCTCAATTGCCTTAATGTCCAGGTGTCTACACAGAGCTCTCCCCAAGTAAACTCAGTGACTGAGCCTACACCATCCCCCCGTGTTTTGTGCGCCAATGTAATGACCTCGCATGTCTCCAGCTGATATTCCCTGCTCTTCCCACACACCCTGCTTGTCTACGTTCCATATTCCCTCACAATACTAAAGAAGCATCTGGATAAGCACCTGAATCGCCAAAGCATTAAAGGCTACAGACCAAATGGGATGATTTTCGGTGGGTAACTGTTGGGCAGCATGAACATGGTGGGAACATGTTTCTATAATGCTTAACTCTGTGACTTGAAATGGTGTTTGACTTTTCCTGACTGAATTTTTAGATTATTTTTTCAAACCTTTCTATTATGTATCATTGTAGATATGTATCATACATTCACTTATCCCCTCTCTTGAGCTAATCATTTTTTCTTTCTCCGCATTTCTCTCTCTGTTCCTGACGTAAGAATTGCCCTGCGCTCAGTGTTTTGCAACTGCGCGATGCATCGTTGGCCTGGTCACGAGGTCCCCGGTGCCCACATTACACTGACATGAGCTCACACCTCCAGCAATGCCCACACCAAAAAAATGCTAACACTGAAGTCTCAGCTGTCGCCCCGACTGATGGTGAATGCACACTGCACACTGAACACCTCAGTCTGCAAACACATTGGAGCAAATGCAGTTGCGGAGTAAAAGTGGCAGCAAGGCTCAAACGTTCCCTGTGGTCTGTATCCCCCATTGGGAGGTCCATTCCTGACCTGAATATCTCCTTTGTGTCGCTGTTGCGGATGAACCTGGCAAAGCTGTAGCATGATATAAACAAGTCTTCCAGTCGGTGTGGCACTGTCTAATGCAAGCTGGGAGGTATTCAATGTGCCTGTGGCCTAGCTCACCTTTAAATGCAATTATGTGGATGGATATTGCAGATTATTTATCCCCACTGGAGTTTATGTTGCATATCTGAAAAAATCCATCATGTGTGGATTGAAGTGACCCCTTATGGGAGCTGCTGCATGTGGATGGAAAGGCTATGTTAGTGGGAGTGGCATACATCATGGGTTTAGGCACATTCAGTGGATGGTACTCAAAGCATTGTGCTGCAAAGTGTTCCTTGTAAGTAAGATTCAACCTCTAATTTTACTTCGGAGTCACGTGAGTGACTACGTGAAGACCCCGCCAGCACGCATGCGCGACATATCGTCGTACGCATGGGAAGCGACGGTCGGGAGGAGCGGGGCTCCTCCAGCGTGAGTTTAAAAAGCTCACGCCAGGTAAGTCTCACCGAAGGAGTGAGTCGACCATAATGGAAGGGAGAAAGAGTAAGAGAGCGGCGGCCAAATCAGCGGCTAAGGACAGCAGCCAGCGGAGAACCGCTTCTCCAGAGCTTCAGGTTCCACCTGCAGCTCCCGACTTTTCGGACTTTGAGACCGTTGGTACGCCACGGTCGGGGAAAACTACCCGGAAGTCGGCCGGGGCGGACTCAGCGGAGTCCGGTCCCGAGGGCACCCCGCTCGCTGGTAGCGACGGAGGTCGCCTTGACCGCATTGAGCGGCTGATGGAGCAGATGCTCCAGCGTGACCTGTTACAGCAGGGGCAGGTTCACAGTGGGACCCCTAGTAGGCCCACGGCAAGTTCCTTTCGAGGACTGCCCAATGTATCCCCTTCTATACAGGGGAGCATTGAGGGTCAGAACTGGGCTGACCCAGAAGAGGGAGAGTTGGCTGAAGCACCTGCAGCGTCAGGGGTGTGTGAAGATTATATGGATGTGGTGAGCAAACATGCCATGCCCCACCAGAAGGGCCTACCCATCCACCCCAAGCTGGCTGCCAGCATTGATTATATGGCCACCAACCAACTTCAGGAACAGGCCATCAATGCCACAGCAGATAAATATTTGGCGCCAGAAAATTGCAAATCGTTAAATGTGCCCGCGGTGAACAACCCGATATGGGGAAACATGAGCCCCTCAAGTAGAGGGCAGGAGATGAAACTTCAGAAGATCCTGAAGCTCCTTACCGCAGGGATTACTGCAGTAGCCAGAACAGCAGTGGGAGTGGATATGCCGCAAGAGCTGCAAGATGCTTTGGCCTTACTGTGCAATACACAGTATGAAATTAACAATTTCAGGAAAAGCATTATAAAGCCGGCGCTTAACCCCAAGTTCGCGGGGTTATGCAAGCCTGGGAAGACGCAGCCTCCAAGCCTGTTATTCGGGGAAGATCTCCCCAAACAGGTAAAAGATCTTGACGAAGAGGCTAAGGCTTTGGGCCTTATTAAAGTACCTGGGTACACTAAGCCTCATCACCCACACAGAACGCACCCCTACGCACCCACCGGGCAGAGTTACCCTAACAGGTCTGCCGGTGGTGAAAGCTCGAAGGCCGGCATACCTGCACAGCGGTCTTTTTTAGGCCAAGGCCCAGGCCGGCCTCCTTGGAAGATGCGCCACTCCCAGAACACCTACAACCAGCCGAGGAAGCAAGGGCAGAAACCTCCACACCGGCAGTAACCATGGAGGTAGGTGGGTCTGGGATCCCCAAGAACACTACTGACCTAAATTCACTCTGCATAGGGGGCAGGTTGCACATGTTCCTCGAGAATTGGCTCACTTTTACCTCTGATCCTTATATACTCAGGAGTATTCAGGGCTACAAAATTGAATTTATTCACGAACTCCCTACCCCGGTACAGCATGCGCCTAGTCGGAAATTCGTCCTTTCTCATAGAGATAAGGCAGCAGGGCATGCTGAACTACAGAGGTTAATAGAAAAAGGGGTAATTGAAAAGGCCTTTAAAGAACCTCAGGAGTTCGTGTCTAATATATTCACTAAAAACAAAAAAGATGGCGGGTGCCGCATCATCATAGATTTGACCGACCTGAATACTTCTGTCCAGTATATTCATTTTAAAATGGACACCTTCGACACTGCTACTCAGCTTGTAGCCAATAGGTACTACATGGCATGCGTTGATCTTAAAGATGCATACTATTCAGTACCCATACACAAGGATCATAGGAAATACTTAAAATTTATCTGGATGGGACAATTATGGCAATATAAAGCTTTGCCTAATGGGCTATCGTCAGCACCCAGATTGTTTACCAAGATATTGAAACCAGCTTTGGCCTATTTAAGGAAACAGAATCATACTGTTATGGCCTATCTTGATGACATCCTCATAGTGGGGGAGAATTTGGAAATGGCTACTTTGGCAGTCACAGCCACGAAACATATTTTTCAGATACTGGGGTTTACGATACATCCAGATAAATCAATATTGGAACCCTCTACCACCATGAAATATTTGGGGTTCATTATTGACTCAGTGCAAATGTCTGTCACGTTACCACCAAGCAAGGTGGAAGACCTGATAGAGGCTTGCAGGAGCCTCTTTGGCATTAAGGTCCCATCCATTCGGCAGGTGGCCAGGGTGATTGGGAAGATAGTAGCTGCATTTCCTGCAGCACAATATGGGCCCTTACATTACCAAAATTTACAAAGAGCAAAAATTACGGCGCTCAAAAATCATGCTGGCCATTTTGATAGGCCCATGAAAATTCCAGAAAAGGCAAAAGCTGAACTATATTGGTGGATGGGTAATGCCCAAAATTGTTCCAAACCCATGACTATCGCCAATCCCTCGATCACCTTACAAACGGATGCCAGTGCCAAAGGGTGGGGAGCTACTAACACTACCTCTAGCTGTGGAGGTAGATGGAGTGCACCAGAGTTAACCCTATTTAAAAACTTAGGGATTAACTATTCAGAAATGCTCGCAGCATTTCACGGACTTAAAGCATACTGCACTAACATGCACAAAGTTCATGTTAGACTACAGATTGACAACACCACGGTGGTAGCCTATATTAACCACATGGGCGGTGTAAAGTCGATATCGTGTGATGAATTGGCCAACAATATCTGGCACTGGTGTCTGCAAAGAGGAATTTGGATCTCTGCAACTTACCTACCAGGTAAACTAAACACAGTGGCAGACACCAGATCACGGAAATTCAACGACAACATAGAATGGATGTTGGATCGGAAAGTGTTTACAGATATTGTAGAACGTTATGGGACACCAGATATCGACCTTTTCGCGTCCAGGCTAAATCACCAACTACCAACGTATGTTGCTTGGGAGCCAGACCCGGGGGCGGTAGCGATGGATGCTTTCTCGCTACACTGGGGGGATTTGTTTTTCTACGCTTTCCCCCCTTTCTGCCTCATCAGTCGGGTCTTGCAAAAAATCAGGCAAGACTCCGCATCGGGTATCTTGGTAGTGCCCGACTGGCCTACTCAACCATGGTTCCCTCTGGTACAAAAGATGGCCACAGAACCCTGTGTCAGGGTGAATAAAAGACCAAGCCTGCTTGTTCATCCTGTTACAGGAGAAAGTCATCCATGTCATGATCGTATGGATTTGTTAATTTGCAGACTTTAAAACGGCCACTTCATGGACTCGGACTCTCCAACAGGACCATTGATACTATCACGGGAGCCTGCAGAGAGTCCACAAGGAAGCAGTACTTGACCTACATCAGGAAGTGGGAAAGATTCTGCGTGACTACTAAAACTACATACGAAACCGCCACCATCACGGAAGTGCTGGAGTTTCTGGCTACCCTTCATTACGATGAGGGTTTAAGCTACAGCGCCATTAACTGTGCCAGGAGTGCCCTATCGTCTTACTTGGGCAAGGGGAGTGACCAATTGGGAATTGGGTCACATCCCCTGGTATCCAAATTTATGCGGGGAATATTTAATTCTAATCCCCCCAGGCCCAGATATAGCCATACCTGGGACATCAGCACGGTATTGACGATGCTGCGAGGATGGACACCGAACACAGGACTCCCTTTGGCCAAATTAACCTACAAAATGGTCATGATAATGGCACTGATCACGGCGCAACGGGTCCAGTCCCTGCACAAACTCAGTCTGGATGCCATGGTAATTACCAGTGGGAAAATCACATTCCAGGTGCAGGGACTATTGAAGCAAGATCGACCCGGAGTGTCTGGACATACTTTGGAGTTCCTGGGTTACCCAGCGGACACTCGTCTTTGTATCGTTACATTGATTCTGCGATACATTTCAGTCACTAAAGATCTAAGGGGCACGGAAACAGCTTTGCTTGTCAGTCACAAGAAGCCTCATCACAGGGTCACGGTGCAAACCATTTCCAGATGGTTAAGGGTGGTACTGGATGCGGTGGGGGTGGATACTAATGTGTATAAATCTCACTCCACCAGGGCAGCATCCACCTCGGCGGCTAGAAGGATGGAGGTACCACTGGATCACATCCTGGCCACAGCGGGTTGGAACAATGAGAGAACCTTCCACCGCTTTTATAACAAACCCGTGACCTCCCCTGACAATTATGCAGGGAGGATCTTAAGTGCTGCCAGTTAAATAACCCTTTTGGGACACAATATTGTGTTTGGTATGAATAAATACCTGTTTTGTTTTTCAGCTAGTGTCTTGTCTGAATCACGTCCATCCTCTTATCCCAGCTTTAGCGGTGTGTGAGCATGGAGCTTCCAGGGCATGAAATTACAGAGCTTTGAAATCTTCACGTAGTCACTCACGTGACTCCGAAGTAAAATAGTAAGATTAAACGAGAACTTACCAGTTTGAAGTTTGATCTTTATTTTATGAGGAGTTACGATGAGGGATTACGTGCCCTCCGCTCCCAACCCTCTATTATAAAGATCACCTGGTATGAAAGTTCTCTTTTTTCTCTTACTATGTCAGTCATTGAGACTGTTTTTTGTTCTGTGATTTCACACCACTGCTTTGAAGAATGTCGCGCATGCGTGCTGGCGGGGTCTTCACGTAATCCCTCATCGTAACTCCTCATAAAATAAAGATCAAACTTCAAACTGGTAAGTTCTCGTTTAATCTTACTATTATATTGGAATTTCATTCAACAGGTCATTTCTCCAAGATTGTACATTAGCTGGTCTTCAATCTGTTCACCTTCCTCTTAATCAAAATAATTTATTTCTACCTCTGCCCAGCTAACCTGCTAGTTACTTCCTTGTCCCTGCATGCTACACTCTGTTGAGAGTTCTGCATTCAGTTCTCAACATTGCCATAGGGACACAGAAAACCAGACGTACTATAAAAATACTGGGTCCAGTAGAGTAAAATAAAACATTGCAAACTTTGGTTTATATTTCCTTGTGTGTTTGGTTGAGTTGTACTGAACACAATATTCAAAGTGATAGAGATTTGATGGGGTAAGGAAAGTTTCCCTCTCCCAAAAGAATACAGGACCAAGGCACGCGTCAGATTGCACTGCAGTGCAGTGCTTTGAGATGACTTACCACAGTAATTAATTCAATTGCCAGAATGGGCAATATACTGTACAGCTGCTTTGCCAGCCAGCAAGACACATATCCCAAGAATGAATAAAAATATTGCCTTGGGTTTGGGAATGTTTGGGTCAGAAGGAGGCCCATCAGGCACCCAGTGGTCCGTTAATCATAAAATCAGGGCAATCAGCCAGGCAAGAGAAATTTAGAATTCCAGCTTCACACAATGGATAATGGAAAACTTTACCAATGGCTTTATGAAGGTTTAAACAGGGACTGATCGATCATTGTTGGATAAGGAACTATATTGAAGGATTTGGAGCAAAGGTGAGAATCTGGGGTTAAGATACAAACAAGTGATTATTGAATGACTGATGAAGTCTAGGTGCCGGAGTGGGCTACTAATGACACTAACATTCCCAATCCTAAGGCAATTTTTTTGTTTCATTCTTGGGATATGTGTCTTGTTGACAAAGCTGCTGTATATTGCCTATTCTCTTGATCAAGATTTGTTGGGCTGTCTACTTGGGCATCTGGAGTTAAGAAAGAGTTGTATATCTGTAGCACCTCTCATGCTGCTATCAGGGTGTCCCTCGGGGATTTACAACCATTATTGTGCGTCTGCAGTGTAGCTACTGTTGCAGCATGGGAAGCAATGCAGCACTTTGTGCACAACAAGCTGCACAGGAAATAATTTAGCGATGTTACAATACTTAACTTCAGCGGCACTGCAGTTCTGCCACTGGCCGTGTGCGCGACTTTGACACCTAATTCACTTTCATATCTTCAGTATTAAAAAAGTTATGGCCATTTTCATACTCTGAAATTAGCATCTTGTTCCCTATTGCTTTTCCATTAACTTAACACAAAAGCTGTGATCGAGGACAGTCAATTGACATAAAAGCCCATAACTTTCTTAAGAAATAAGAGAACTGAATGAATTTTTCAGTTATTATAGATTGAAGCATTCTGAAACAAACATGATGCATCTTACTTGGGTGACCTGAAATTAAAGCATATAATTAGTTTGTTACCTAATTGTAGATAATTACAAAATTGACCGTTGTGACGGATATAGTAATAAACACCCAGACTGCCTTGAAAATTCAAAAATGTAATATTCACAAGATCAGAACTTTAATATTATTGTAACGTTAAAACAAATAGTAACAACCCAACAAAAAATTCATATTTATCAGTGTCATCAAATCAATTAAACTCATCTAAATTCAATTACTAGATCTAAACATCTATTCCATTCTTAAGAAAAGGCTAAAAAAAAAAAATGTAATAGCCAAATTTTTTTAAATAGACAATAACACAAAATATAGATGTTAGATGTTCTTATGACATGATTGTCCAAAAAAAAAAGAATTTGGTTATCTTGAGAGTGGATTGTGATAGATCGGAATGTGGCTGCTGCCATGATAAGCCCCGCGATATCGTCAGGCAAGACACGGCCGATATCGGGGCCTAAATAACATATTTTGAATCATCAGATTAAAATGAAACCACACCAATATTGCGCCCCCCCCCCCCCCCCCCCCCCAGCCTCCAGTATCGCACGCACAGGCAGTGGCAGATCTGGAGCGCCGCTGATGGTAGGTTTTGTAACAACGCTACTTTCAGTATAATTCTCTATTGGGAGTCCTGTAAGGAATTGAATGGATTGAATTGAATGGATTGAATTGATGAACCAAGACATAGGATGGGAATCCACAGAAACCAGCTGCAGTCAGTGAAGGTGGGCCACACTTAGGGAGACCATACCTGCAACTTCACCCTCTTGATTCTTGTAAAAGCAGTTGCTTCTGATACCTTTAAACACTCACTTTCATTGAATGCAAGTGGACTCTTCGCGTTTAGCCCAGACCTCAGCTCCTCATGTCAGGCATCAACACCCCTGCATTCTCTGAATACTGCATCATGGTCAAGCCCGTGTAAACATGTCAAGAATCCAAAGATACCCCCAATCCAAATATAGAATTTCAATATCCCAAACCACATCCCAGTCTAAAGATCCATGGCCAATCACAACATTTAAACGCGAAAAAAACTAATTCCAGGAATATAATGTTGCCAGTCCTTGATGCACAGTTTGCAAAATACAGGCCACGGATGGAGAAGTCTGGCTCCCTTTGTGTGTGGTTCACAGTTGCAGAAACCCAACCTTGACAGAGCACTTGGCAGCAGAAGGTTTTCAACCTCATCCAATGAAACTCCATCATTGTAAATATAGACAGCACATCCTTTGAGGTGTATAATTCCTCCTCTATGTGTACTAGTCCTTTGAATAAACAGGCAAGAAGCCAGCAGAAAATCAGGTATGGAATGAAAGGAGACGCATTGTCCTGGTCTGAGAGAGCTGCATTAACAGCATAATGGACTGCTGCAACACGCGGGTTGGGGGCATCAGGCACAGAGAGACTAGGGCTAGCGGCTGATTACATTTTAATTTTTGAGGTAAATCTATGTCATTACCATCTGGAACCTAAATAAGTCTCCCACTGGAGACCTTATACTCATTGACTTTATCAGATTTGAGTTTCAAGGAGAGGCTGGATAGACTGGGTCTTTTTTCCCTGGACTGTAGAAGGCTGAGGAGTGATATTATATAGGGTTTATCAAATCAAAAGAGGTGTAGATAGGTTGAAAAGCCACTGTCTTTTCCCCAAAACAATGGCGTGCAAAAATAAAGGGCATAGATTTAAGGGAGAGGAGAAAGATTTATAAAGGACCCGAAGAGTGACTTTTTTCACAGAGGGTGGTTGGTATATGGAACAAGCATATAATTATGACATTTAAAAGAGATTTGGACAGGTACATGAATGGCAATGGTATAAAGGCCAGGCGCTCATAAGCGGAACTAGCGTGGTTAGACAACTTGGTAGACGTGGATGAGTTGGGCTGATGGGCCTGTCTGACCTGCGCAGTGCGGCTTTATGACTCCATGACCTCTTATGACAGGCACAGTAAGATTTAATTGCAGAGTGAGGCTTTCTCCACACAGTCCCCTCAAACAATTACAACAAAGGTTAATGAAAGCAGCGCTCCTAACATTCACCTCCTCTGCCTCATTAATGTGTGGAGATGGGAACAGGCAGAGCAGGCGAATTCTTTCAGGACAGAGTTGTTTCAATTCCAAATGTTCCTCATCAGTGAAGCCGATTCTGCTGTTTGTCCAAACCCTTTTTCTCAGAAATGTTCCACATTGCTGAATGTGGGAACGGAAGAGGAAGTAAATAAAAGCAAAATGGAAGTGAATTCCCAGCCCCTTCTACGCCCAGTTACTATTCAGTGCACACAGCAGAGACTCAGCGCAGCCTTCCGACTCCCACAAAGTGGCCTTTCATTGGAGTTTGCCACAGTCACTAACATTGTGTATCACCGTCTCTCTCATTCCCACCTGCAAGACCGTATTCCTTCAACCAGAAACATTTATATATTGAGATTCCTTGATTCTTTTTCAAAATAACTTGTTTTTGGAAAACTATTCCCCTTTTACACTTACCCCTTGATTAAAGAGTCCCCACCATTGAACAGTCATCAAAAAGGCAGCTAACATCATCAAAGACCAACACCACCCTGACCATGCTCTCGTCTTACTGCCACCACTGGGAATAAGGTACGGGAGCCTGAGAATGATGATCTCCAGGTTCAAGAACAGTTTCTTCCCATCACTCAACAAGCTCTTGAACCACTCTGCTCATTCATGGTTCTCACACTAGTGCAAATGACAATTAAACATTCTTGACAGCCAAGATTGGGAAATAGCTTTTTAACCCCGCAGAGTCTTTAGAAAGGACAAGATAAGGGATGAGGGGAAGTGGGAGTTATAATAACAAATGCTGAAACTGGTACGATGTGCAGAAGATTTTTTAATGTACAGGCTTTTGTCAGCCTTTTTGACCCCCTGTCCCCCAGGACCACAATATCATTGGCCACCTGATGCAACTCACACTAGCCATGGTCCTCTAGTTGTTATCTAATGATGAAATGGTGCCCTTTGGTTTCCATAAAGTAGCCCTATTAATCCCAGCCTGTACCCCATCAGCTTTAGTATTGATCAGGATCCAACTGTTGTTACAATAGATTGTACTCAACCACCATCTAAACCCCTCACTAATTTTGGTGTCATCTTCAACGTGTCTACCATGTTTCTAGCATTATTGTCCAAGTCAATTACAAGGACAGTAACCTTAGGGAGGCCCAGAACCATTAGGGCACCACCAGTAAACTATCTGTTTATGAGTTACTTAAAACATTTCAACTGGGCATTGGAACCAAATTGACATGCTGCCAGTGAAGCATAACGTGGCATTTTTCCAGCTGGTCTGAGCCCATCCAGTCCCATAGAGCCACCTACAACTCTACTGGTAACCCATTGTGCGAGGAATATTATTGATGAACTTTGCCCTGATGGAACAGATAGCCCATATCACCTGTACCAGGGTTTGTGAGCGATCCTGACTCTCCCACTTATTAACATCTAAGGCCTCTGAGATAGAGGCCAGGAAATTCCGGAAGCGTGTGCTGTCTGAAGCCTTTGGGTCACCCAAGCCAGCATTGAAGGTTTTGCAGAAACTTAACATGTCCAACTCTATGGATCCCACTGAGCTGTCCTCATCCTTCAGGCTGCTAATCACAGAGCTCACTCCTTTTGGAACAAGTGTGAGCATATCACACTTCTTCCAAATGAGCAGACGTTGGGTCGGAAGATGATTTTGGAGAACTCCAAGGCAAGGAGCGAGGGTTGCCAGCTCTTCGCCTCTTGGAGTTCTTCTTCTACATACATCCCCGGCAACTGCAGCAGGAGTATATCCTCCACATGTTTTGGAGTTTGTCCATTTCCTCTGATTCTATCTTGCTTTCTGAATACCTTTAGAGATGAAGAATACTTTGGTGTTCATCATGTTTCAGAGATCCTCAAAGATTCAAGGAGAGTGGTTACAGTTCTGCAAACTGCACCTATTCTACCAATCCACCTAAGTCTCATGATTTGCCAGCACTCATTTCAAGGCACAGGCTAGACTGCCTGTTGATGCTCCATTCATGTTACTAAACCATTGGCACTGATGCAGTCCATCCTTCCTGCTGTCTCTGTCGGCACAATCACACTGGTCAGGACCCAGTCAATGTTTTATAACATTTTCCTCCTTATTTTTTTACTGGTATTGAATAATTTGAGTTTCCCTGACACAGAATCATAGTTATGCAGCGTAGAAACAGGTCCTTCAGCCCAATTGACTCAAAATATCCTGGGATACCAAACAACACTGCATTATACATTTGATGAAGACCTGAAAGAAGTGGGATCGAAGAAAAAATTGTGAAGTGGGAGAAAGGAAGTGGTGATGTTTGAGTTTAAGAAAGATAGTTCAGCACCTGGGCTTCTCAACAATGGAAATGGGGCTGTGGGTAAAGGAAAGATGTGGTGGCAAAATCTTTGCAAGGTTCCATAATATCATCCCCTTCCTATGTTTGCAGTTCCTCTGTCAACTTTTCATGTTCCAAGCTGATTCCTGCATCCCACCATTGCTAAACCTGTGCCCAAGAACTCAGTTACTCTTTCGTGGCAATGCCTATTTTCTCCCTCAAATAGATAGTGGAAAGGTCATGGGTTTGATCTTTCTTCCAGAGGCTTGAGCGCTTAACCCTCTACACAGCTCCCCTTAGAGCAATGCCACTAGTCCCATTGTATTTATGTGTAGTATTATCTGATTTGATTGAATTACATGCAAAACAAAACTTGTAACTGTACCCTGGTACACATGACAATAGTAAACCTACCCGCTCCATATTTCCCTGCATTCCTGCAGCTTACTCTCTTGTATATGCCCATCATCTCCTCTTTGATTCTTTTGTCAGTTATCTTGGCAAAAGAGTTGTTCACAGTGACCAGTTAACCAACCCACGTGTCTTTGATATGTGGGAAGAAGCTGAAGCATCACAGAGTCTATGGAAAATGTGCAAACTTCAAATAGACAGCACATATGGGCAGGATCAAGCCACTGTCCATGGGGTTGTGCGGTTGCAGCTTTACCTGCTGAAGCCACCTACCCACTGATAGCATAACCCCACTGGGTATGTCACGAATGGTGATATATAAATGAGAATCTTTCTTTCAAGAATGGGAAGATAAAGTCCAGGTCTGATTGAAACCTCTTCCATCAGGAGCGAGAGGCAACTTTCTTCTTGTGGAACCCTACAGCTTCGGCAATATCCCTGATTGCCAGTACTAAGGCCTGCGTTTCACTGCGGCACAGTGTCACGTTAGCAAGTCAGAGTGCACTTGCCTCCTGCCATTATCACATGTTCCTCCAACCAAGCATCGAAGAAACCAAGCTCCAAACTCCTGGGGCGAATGGCACTGAGTAAGCAACAGAAGGATGAATAATTTCTTCAACACAGTGAGCATACTGAAGAGCAATTGTAAAATGGTAGGCATGGATGC
The DNA here is from genome assembly GCA_963514005.1 of Raja brachyura. The sequence continues at coordinate 32,237,846 of OY740803.1, forward strand.
ATCTGAGTTTTGCCAATGCTCTCCAGTTTCACAGAATAATCCAGGATTCTTTGCATCTGGATCCATTTTCCTATTGAAGCGGGGGGGGGGGGGGATAGAGAAAGAATATTCAAGATGGCTGACCCAGAGTTAAAAGGTGGCCAAGGATTATTCAAACTGTGCTGCTGGGCCAGGATCTCTGCAATAAAAGTGTCATGAGTTGGTTTATTTGAGAGTTGGCCTTTGATCTATATTTTTCTGTTATGTAAGAAAATTGGAATGGTATATTAGAATCTTATGTTTGGAAGAGGTTTCTACACAATCCAACTAAATGGGAGTCGTTTAGTGGAATGTTTTTCTTGGATCCGACCAGGATTTCTGCAGACACTGGGCCGACAGTTGTGGTGTCGGGTGTCAGCAACAGAGCGGATTGAAGTTGTCATCTCTTGTAATATTTGTTTCCTGTCCAACCATTCTGTAGAAACGGGGGTGGGAATTTATGGCTTTACTCTGTGCACCCGATGACACAGACTGCGTGGCAAATGCGATACTTTCTGCCCTTGTTCTCACACACACACTGGGTCCTGTCCCTTCACCCCCATGCTCACTGATCTGAATTGGCTCACAGGAATGCATTTTTGCCCACAGTAAAATGCCCCTATTAAAACTGATATGCTGGAAATTCACAGCAGGTCTGGCAGCATCTCTGAAGAGAAATGCAGTCAATGATCAGATTGAGCAGGACTGGGAAAAAGTTAGAGATTAATATGTGCAAAGGTGTAGTGTCGGAGGAGGATGAAGGGAGGAAACAGCAACCAGGAAGACAGCTCGGTCGACATGGCTTAGTTGGCTCTAAGGGTCTGTTTCCATGCTGTATGCCTCTTTGACTCTTTTCTGAGATGATGAGTTGGTAATTAGCCTTATTACCTTAATCCTGATTTTTTTTTTTTCAAACAGGAGATATGCTGGATTTCTTCAGAAACCGCCATGTGTAACAGTGGACTGATCATCTGCCTCAACCAACACTTTCATCACGGCGAGCTGGGTTTACTGTCGTATGACAGTAGTGAATGACAGATGTCCTCTCTTTTTAACAGGGAGCGTATGGGTCAACAGAGAACAGTCCTATCACATTTCAGGGATTCCCAATGGATGAAATAACACGAAAATTAGAGACAGTCGGCTACATCACACCGCACACCGAGGTAAGAATGAAGCAGTGCAATTAATTTGCAGAATTGATTCAGCTTCCCAGGCTACATAACCCTCCCGTCCTTCATCTCCTGCCAGTTTTTCTCTCTCCTTGCCTGCTTTCACCATGTGTCTTTCTTCCCCTTTTCCCTTGTTTTCCTTTCCCCCCCTTCCAATTCTTATCCACCCACTTCTTACTTTTCATTCCATCACACTCATTCTCTCTTCTGTTTTCTTCCTCCCTCCATGTCCTTATTCATTCTCTCTCTCCGCTTCTCTCTGATTTGAGAAGTCTGTTCATTCTGGTTCCTGGCTATGACCATGTCATTAACCTAATTTCCTTGACCCTGGCTGACCTCCACAATGAACAGGTATTGAGCTCAGCTTTGATTTGTTGCTCCAGTTAATGTCATCCCTGCTAACTGTGCTGTGTTTAAGATTATGCATTATGGCAATCATTGCATTAGTTCCCTCCTTTTTGTGCTTCTTTGATATCAGCCAGTTAGCAATAAAGCTGTTTCTTTTTGTTTCTCATTAAAGGGCCAAATACTAATATCATCTTTGTTTAATCATCTCTGGTTGCCAGTCTGGATGTTCATTCTATGATATCCCACCACAGACCTCCTCTTCACCATACTCACTTCATTATTGTCCCGCACGTCAATCATTACAGATATAACACCAGCCTCCCTTGATAATGGAAACCATGACAGCTCTGAGTGGAGTATTGCTGACTCGCATAAATATATGAAAATATTCCAAGAAGCTGAAAGAAAAACATTGTTCAGTGTCCCTGTGGTTTTTTTTCCTGACCATTTTTTGCTGATGTAGCTACAATGATTAACCTTCACTTGCTGGGTCCTGTCATTAAGGCTTTGCAATCTGTGTTATAGGCTAAAGTTGTGAATCCCCAAACTGAGGAAATCCTCCCCTTGAACACGGCTGGGGAGCTGTGGATCCGTGGGTACGGTGTAATGTTAGGATACTGGAATGACCCAGAGAAGACAAAGGAATGTATCACTCCGCAGGGCTGGTATAAAACAGGGTGAGTGGCGCAAAATAGGTTTAAAGTCCTTGGATAACTACATAACTATTCACCTACAATGATATATGAAAATATTCCAAGAAGCTGAAAGAAAAACATTGTTCAGTGTCCCTGTGGTTTTTTTCCTGGCCATTTTTTGCTGATGTAGCTACAATGATTAACCTTCACTTGCTAGGAACACGACCAAAGGGAAGGGAGCACTGGCCTTGAGTATTGCACAGTGGCAGAAAAACTGCTCCAAGAAACACATTTAATGACCACTAGTTTATTAAAGGGAGTCACCTACAACAGACAAGTGTTGGGCATTAAGTCTTGGGCTACAGTTTGTCCATGCACTGAGAACCAAAACAGCCTCAGTTTTGCGCCTGCTTTGTATTTAAGAACCAAGAGTGCTTGGCATAGGCTATCTTGTCCCAATGCATGGCATTTCAGCCAAGTGTAAGCAACAGGAATTTGATCAGCAGGAGAATTTGTAACGGGACAACTTCATTCTGAAACGGAGTTTGTTTCGATGAATTATACCTCACTTACAGTTATGGATAGAGACAGAGGGTCCATGTGTAAAAATGCTCAACTGGGGTAAGGCCAACTTTGAGGGTATGAGAGAAGGTCTCACTTAAGTTGACTGGAGCAGATTATTTGAGGGGATGGAACATCGGCCAAGTGGGATGTTTTTAACAGTATACTGAAGAAATCTCTGGGTGTGTAGCTCCCCATTAGAGTGAAGGGCAAAGCAGGCAAACGTAAGGAAGCTTGGCTAACGAGGGAAATTGAGATGCAAGTCACCCAAAAGAAGGATGCATGGGACAGGTATAGGCAGCTGGGATCAAGTGCATCCCTGGAGGAGTTTCAGGAACTAAGGAGTAAATTAAAAAATGAAATCAGAAGGGCAAAAAGGGGCCAGGAGACAGCTCCGGTGGGTAGCATTAAGGACAATTCCAAAAGATTTTATAAATATAAAAGGGGGAAAAGGGTAACTAGAGAGTAAGTGGGACCTCTCAGGAATCAAAGTGGTCACCTCTGTGTGGAGCCACAGGAGATGGGCAAGGTCCTAAATTAATATTTCTCCTCTGTATTTTCTGAGGAGAAAGACAGCAGGGCGGGCGAACTTGGGGCAGTCACTGGAAGTGTCTTGAGTGCAGTCACTGTCGAAGAAGTACTGAAGGTACTGTCGTGTTTGAAGGTAGACAAATCTCTGGGGCCTGATCAGATATATCCGAGAACATTGCGGGAAACTAGAGAGGAAATTGCAGGAGCCCAGGTTGAAATTTATGAGTCGTCCTTAAATACGGAAGAGGTGCCGGAAGACTGGAGGGTGGCAAATGTTGTGCCTCTTTTAAAGAAGGGCCGCAGGGAAAACGTTGGGAACGATAGGCCGGTGAGCTTACAATCTGTAGTTGGTAAGTTACTGGAGAGTATTCTGAGGGATATGTTATACAGGCATTTGGATGGGCAATGGCTGATTAGGGATAGTCAGCATGGTTTTGTACGTGGGAGGTCGTGTCTCACAAATCTGATTGATTTTTTTGAAGACGTGGGCAAAAATCTGATTTTTTTTTTAAGACGTGGCCAGACCTGTAGATGTTGTGTACATGGACCTCAGTAAGGTGTTCGACAACATTCCACATGGTAGGCTGCTCTGGAAGGTTAGATTGCATGGGATCCAAGGAGAAAGAGCTGAATGGAGAGCAAATTGGCTCCATGGAAGGAAGCAGAGGGTGATTGTGGATGTTTTTTTCTCGGACTGGAGGCCTGTGACAAGTGGTGTACCTCAGGATTCAGTGCTGGGCCCGTTCCCGTTTGTCATCTACAACAATGATTTGGATGAGAACATACAGGGCAAGATTAGCAAGTTTGCTGATGATACAACAGTTAGTGGTTTTGCAGATGGTGAAGAGGGTTGTGAACGATTGCAGCAGGATCTGGATCGATTGGCCTGGGTGGGCGGAGGAATGGTTGATGGAATTTAATACAGAAAAGTGTGAGGTGTTGCATTTTGGGACGTCAAACATGGGCAGGACCTACACAGTAAATGGTAGGCATCTGGGTAGTGTTGTAAAGCAGAGGGATCTAGGAGTACAGGTGCATGGTTCCTTGAAGGTCGAATCGCAGGTAGATAAGGTGGTCAAAAAGTCTTTCGGCATTTTGGCCATCATTCAGAGTATTGAGTATAGAAGTTGGGAGGTCATGTTGCAGTTGTGTAAGACGTTGGTGAGACCGCATTTAGAATATTGTATTCAGTTCTAGGCACCATGTTATAGGAAAAATCATGAGAAGAATAGATCGGGTAGATGCACAAAGTCTCTTGCCCAGAGTAGGGGAATCGAGGACCAGAGGACATAGGTTCTAGGCAATGGGGGAAAAGATTTAATCGGAATCCAAGGGGTAGCCTTTTCACACAAAGGGCGGTGGGTGTCCGGAACAGGGTGCCACAGGAGGTAGTTGATACTGGGACTAATTGTTTAAGAAACAGTTAGACAGGTACATGGATAAGATATGTTTGGAGGGTTATGGACCAAGCGCAGGCAAGTGTGACTAGTGTAGCTGGGACATTGTTGGCTGGTGTGGGCGAGTTGGGTCAAAGGCCCTGTTTCGACACTGTATCACTCTATGCCTCTATGACTCTACAGCCAGTCCCATTTATGTGGTGTGGAGGAAGGGGTGTAGGATTGGCCTAGTGGCCTATTGAACCTACCCTGCCATTGGCGACATCATGGCTGATCCCCTCTAAACGTCACCACCTCTTTACCCATTCTCAGGCCCCTTGGCTCCTTTTTTTAAATTATAAAAAGAGCAAGTAAATCACCGCTTCACTCTGAACGATTACTTGGGTCTCTGATGGGAAGAAAGGTGTGAAAGTACAGATGTAGTGTCTTCTGCAGTTGCATGGAAAAGTGTCACGAGAAGGGAGCGATTGGTAGGGGCGGAAGAGCTCATTAGACGGGCATGGATGAAACAATCCCTTTGAAATCTTGCGAGAGGAGAGGAGGATGTCAGAAACATGCAGTGGCTGACAGAAATTGCAAAGGATAATCTGTTGAATACAGAGGTCATGGGAAGGAAAGCAAAACCAGGGGAATTCTTGCTCCACCCAGAGGAGGCGCAGGCAGAGTGGAAATCACACAATATAAGAAGAAAGGCACCTCATACATCCATAGAAAGTCTTGTCATCAGAGGAAATATGACGGTGACGGAAAAACTGGGAGAATTAAATGGAATCTTAACAGGAGGCCAGGAGAAAGGGTGGGAGTCTTTAGGTTTTAATTTGCCTATTTGTCACTTGCCTATTCACTAAGTCGGAGACAAAGAGATCCAAGAAGGGAAGAGAAGTTTCAATAATATTCCACGACCAAACACTTCTTCCACTCCACGTTCAACGCTTCAACTGGACCATTTCTTCAGTGACTCCCTGGTCTGCTACCAAACACTCCACTTTTTATGGTGCATTTCCACAGAGTATTGTGCTAGGTTGTAGGTGCCACTCTTTGGGAGAGTTACAAAGGTTTCGGAGAGGCCACAGAAGAAATGTACCAGCATTAATTCACTGGACTGAAATTGCCAACAGAAAGTGATTTATTTCCTGTGATTCACTAAAGCAGTCCAAGAGAACGGGCCTTTTACTTAACATCCTCAAAGCCACAGTTCTCTGCCAACCTGCCCCCACTGTACAACACCAATATCCAGCGGTAAAGGCGCATGATGTAAGTTCTGTGGACAGACTATGGGAAGCTGGGACTGTTTGCCTTGGAAAGGAGGGAGGCTGTATGGGAAACTGATCAAAAGATTTGAAGTCATTAAGAGAATAAATTGTAGATTGTCAAAAAATGTTATAATTATGTATGGGTCAGAACCATGGAACACCGAATGATGGTGATTAGCAAAAGAGCCAAAGGAATTGATGTTTTCCTACAGTGAGCGGTTGGTGGAGGGAATGAACCCTGATTCAAAAAGGAGCTAGAAATTGATTTGAGAAGAGAAATAATTTGGAGGGTCGTGGGCAGAGGGGAAGGTGCAGTTTTTTTGTTCTTGCACAAAGCTGATCCTGATTAGATGGTCAAATGTCCTTCTTAACAAGAACCCAGGTGACCAGAACCCAAGGACTACAAGGATCCAGAATCCAGAAGTTGTTTCAAAGTTCCCTGAGGAATCCAAATATTCCCAGACTCTTTGGGTTAAACCCAGGGAAACCCCAGGTAGGTTCTGTCCACGATCCTCCTTCTCCATTTTGGTAGGTGTTTAGCCATTGCACATGGATGGTATTAGCTCCAAGTTACCGGCCATCAGTCCAAGATTCACAATCCATATAAGTTGAATCAGGAGAACCCCAAGTTCCAGTATCTCCAACTAACATTTATACCCATTGAGGATTCCATTGGCTGTGGCGACTCATGAGATTCACCCCTTCAAGTTCAGAAGCAACTTCCTTGTTCCTTGTCTGAGGAATTAACATTGGACTGAAGTTGCCAATAGGCAGTGATTTCCTCAGAAACAAGGAACGGCAAATGCTGGTTTACAAAACAGGACACAAAGTGCTAGAGTAACTCAGTGGGTCAGGTAGCATCTCTGGTGAACATGGTTAGGTGACACCTCTTGTCGGGTCCCTTCTTTAGTGATTGTCAGTCAGGACCTGAAATGTGACCTATCCATGGTCTCAGGAGATGCTTCCTGACCCGCTCAGTTATTCCAGCACTTTGTGTCTTTTTTAGTGATTTCCTTGTGGCCATTGTTCACTCATTAACTGCAGCTTTAAAGGGAACTAGCCTTATATTTAACATCGACAGAACGAAGGTCCTCTGCCCACCAGTCCCCAATGTACCACACCAACATCCAATAATAAAGGTCCATGACAAGACACTGGAAAATATGAATCACGTGCACAGAGAAGGCAGACGTCAACAATGAATTCACCATTGCCTCCAGTGGCTGGTAGTCTTTGGCTGGCCTTGAAATGGGCGTTAGATGATCAGGATCTCAAACCCAACACAAAATGCATGGCCAACTGAACCCTGCCCTCCTGTATGCGTGGGGCATGGACGACCTAAAGTCGCCAATTGCATGATTCTATAACTCTGACCTTGACCCTGGTAACCTACAGAAAGTTGATATGGAATGGAGGGCTATGGACTGTGTGTTGGTAGATAAGAGTTGGTCCTGGCATCACATTCGGCACAGACATTGTGGTCTGAAGGGCCTGTTTTTGTGACGTACTGTTCTATGTTATAACTGAATATCATTTCTACTTACTGATGCCTCTCAGGTCAGAGTTGGATGAATATAATGTTAATTCAATGGTTCTGCATTTTCAGCGATATTGCCTCACTTGACTCGTACGGATACTGTAGGATCGTAGGCCGAATTAAAGACATGGTCATCCGTGGAGGAGAGAACATTTACCCTGCGGAGGTGGAAACGTTTTTGCACACTCATCCCAAAATTCAGGAGGTGCATGTAAGTCTCAGGAAGGTCAATTGATAAGTGTTGATAAGCACGCAAAGCATCAGCTGCTCCACAGCTGGTCTCTGTATCCTCCCAGATGTTGCACAGGCATCAGAAATGCAACTGCTAGTGCAAAGTTATGGATTAATGAAAAACATTCTGCAGGGATTTAATACTCTTAATAAACATTTAATGTTTAACTATCTTGATTGAATTATTTGATGAGAAAGGTAAGGGCCTGTCCCACCAGCATGCAACTCTCTGCGATTAGCGCGACCTAACGTGGTCGCTTGAGCCGTCCGGCGTCGCAGGGCCGGTCCCACTTCGATCGGCGGAGCCGTGCGGAATTGTGCGGAGTTCGTCCCTAGTTCGTCCCGACACCGCGCGGGGCTCCGAAAAACTGACTCTGTCCAAAAATTCCGCGCGGCAACGGCTTGTCGGCTCGCAGTCGCCTCAACATTTACACACCGCCCCGACATCGTGCCTCCGTGAACCTATTTGTAAGTGCCTCCGTGACCCTCTATGTGTGTGGCTCCGTGGCCCTTTGTGTGTGTGCCTCGGTGCCCCTCTCTGTCCTGGCGAACTTACCTTAGACTTCGCTCCAAGTTCGCCTCACTTTGCGCCGCGTTGCGCCACTCACCCGACCTCCGTGCAGCCCCTACTGCCGGTTTGGTTGCGCTTGCCGCATGCAGAGGCATGCTGGTGGGAACGGCCCTGTACAGGGGATCACCCGACCTCCGCGCGGCCCCCGCTTCTAGTTTGATCGCGTTCATCGCATAGAGTTGCATGCTGGTGGGACAGGCCCTGTAGAGTGAATGAGAACGGTGCAGATGCTGATGTCAATACAGACTTTATAATGGCAGTCAGACTAAAGAAAAGTAATGCGGACTTTGCATAATGGAGGTTCAGGAACAGAGCGTTTGAGCTCCTGATCATCAAACGTCCTTTTTAAGGACAGCCAAAGAAAGCAACCACTGGAGGTGATGGCGAATTTATTGTTGTTGTCTGCTTTCTCTGTTCACGTGGGCTCTGTAAATAGTGGTTAAGGAATAGAATGACAGGAAAGCAATTATAAACATTTCCACCAGGAGTTGGGTCCCATCTGGTGTTTGTGTCCAGATCTCAAGTAAGTTAAGATTTAATTGTTTTGAATCTAGGAGATGGTGTGAAGGGGATCTAGAAGAATGGTACCTGGGATGACACATGAGGAGATTTGTGAAACTTAAGTGTTCTCATTTTATAAAAGATCAAAGAAATTATAGATTTTCTTAGTAAGTACAGAATAACTACTTTCTCTCGCAGGATATCAACAGCTGGAGAACACAGATCAAAGGCAAAAGAGCCAGAGGAGAAACAAAACCTTTTTACGATCTGGTGGTTGAAGAGCCAGTTCGTAACATTCCAAGGAAATTAGATTAACTTGATGATTAAAATTATTAACCATCATGGTAGGCTGATCCAAAAGATTAAGATACATGGATCCATGGTGGCTTGGTAGATTAGCTTTAAAATTAGCTTGAAGAGGGAGGATAGTGATGGAGGGGTATTATTTTGACTGGAGATCTGCGATCAGTGATGTTCCACAGGAATCAGTACTGAGAACCCTGTTGATTTTTATATAAACCAGGCGTAGATTTAGATGGGCTGATTGGCAAGTTTGCAGATTACATCAAAATTGGTGGAGGTGGGGATTGTAGAGAAGGCTGTCAAAGGATACAGGAAGACAGAGATCAGTTACAGATGTGGATGGAGAAATGGCACATTTAGTTTCATCCAAAAAAGTGTGAGGTGTAATACTTTGGGAGGTCAAATAAAAGGGGTAAGTGTATGCTTAAGAACATTGATGTATAGAGAGATCTTGTGGTCCAAGTCAATAGCTCTCTGATAGCAACAACAAAAAATAAATAGTGCGGTAAAGAAGGCACACAGCATGCTTTCCTTCATTGGTTGGGCATTGAGTAGATGAGTCAGGAAGTCATGTTGCAACTTTATAAAACTTTGATTTTGGCGTATTTGGAGCATTGTGTGTAGTTCTGGTAGCCCTGTTACAGGAAGAATGTGGAGGCTTTGGAGAGGGGGCAGAAGGGGTTTACCAGGATGCTGCCTGGATTAAAGAGTATTAGCAGAGGTTGGACAAACTTAGATTGTTTTCTCTGGAGTGTTGGATGCTGAGGGGAGACCTGATAGAAATTTATAAAATGATAGAGCATAATTAGGGTAGGTAGTCAGAGATTTTTTCCAAGGGTATGTGAGGTGCTACACCTTGGCAGGACAAATCAAAATAGGACGTACATGGTAAACGGTAGGGAATTGAAGAATATAGTTGAACAGAGGGATCTGGGAATATCCGTGCATAGTTCCTTGAAGGTAGAATCTCATATAGATAGGGTGGTAAAGAAAGCTTTTGGTATGCTAGCCTTTATAAATCAGAGCATTGAGTATAGAAGCTGGGATGTAATGTTAAAATTGTACAAGACGTTGGTGAGACCAAATCTAGAGTATGGTGTACAATTTTGGTCGCCCAATTATAGGAAGGATGTCAACAAAATAGAGAGGGTACAGAGGAGATTTACTAGAATGTTGCCTGGGTTTCAACAGCTAAGTTACAGAGATAGGTTGAATAAGTTAGGTCTTTATTCTCTGGAGCGCAGAAGGTTAAGGGGTGACTTGATAGAGGTCTTTAAAATGATGAGAGGGATAGACAGAGTTAATGTGGACAAGCTTTTCCCTTTGAGAATAGGGAAGATTCAAACAAGAGGACATGACTTTAGAATTAAGGGACAGAGGTTTAGGGGTAACATGAGGGGGAACTTCTTTACTCAGAGAGTGGTAGCGGTGTGGAATGAGCTTCCAGTGGAAGTGGTGGCGGCAGGTTCGTTGGTATCATTTAAAAATAAATTGGATAGGCATATGGATGAGAAGGGTATGGAGGGTTATGGTATGAGTGCAGGCAGGTGGGACTAAGGGAAAAAAGTTGTTCGGCACGGACTTGAAGGGCCGAGATGGCCTGTTTCCGTGCTGTAATTGTTATATGGGTAGAATTGTGAAATACTAGAGAGTGCAGCCCTACGGTGAGAGAGGGAAAGTTTAAAGATGATGTGCTGGGCAACTGTTTTTGCAGAGAGTGGTTGGTACCTGAAACGTACGATAGTGGAAGCAAACACAATAGTAGCATTTAGACAAGCACGTGAAGAGTCAAGTCAAGAGAGTTTATTGTCATGTGTCCCAGATAGGACAATGAAATTCTTGCTTGCTGCAGCACAACAGAATATTGTAAGCATAAATACAGAACAGTTCAGTTTAATTCAATATGCACATAAATAAACAGATAAAGTGCAATAGGCTGTTACAGTTCATAGTCTGTTTGTTGGCAAGTTTAATAGCCTGATGGCTGTGGGGAATAAGCTGTTCCTGAACCTGGATGTACCAGTTTTCAGGCTCCTGTACCTTCTATCCAATGGTAGCGGAGAAATGAGTGCGTGGCCAGGATGGTGTGGGTCCTTGCTGATGTTGACAGCCTTTTTGAGGCAGCGACTGCGATAGATCCCTTCGATGGTGGGGAGGTCAGAGCCAAAGAAGGACTGAGTAGTGGTCACAACTTTCTGTATTTTCAGATCCTGGACGCTCAAGTTGCCGAACCAAGCCACGATGCAACCAGTCAGCGTGCTCTCTACTGTGCACCTGCAGAAGTTCGAGAGAGTTCTCTTTGACATACCGACTCTCCGTAATCTTCTCAGGAAGTAGAGGCGCTGATGTGCTTTCTTATATAATTGCATCAGTCTGCTGGGTATATCAATGCAGCAAATGGGGTGATATGGATCATGTGCGACAGATGGGGTTAGTTTAATTTGGCATAATGTTCAACACGGACATTGTGGGCTAAAGGCCTGCGTTTTACTGTAAATGTAGACCTATAGGGAAAGAAAAGAACATCAGTGGGCTGATTCAGCAGCTTTATGAAAGAATCAGCACATGAGAAGACCTCCAAGTTCAGCTGAACCAATGTTTTGTTGAGCTGCAACATGACACTCCCACAGGCCAATAGGATTTGTATAGATAGGCATTACAGTCAGCATGAACAAGGTAGGCCAACAATCTCCAACTAATTTCACTCTGATCTGGGGAAAAAATGGATTGGTATCAGAGGTGTCATTCTAACACTACAGCCAAGATGTGGTGTTATCACGATATAGAGGGAACATCACTATGCACCTTACATGTCGTGCCCAGTAAGGGTGTTACAAAGCAGTAAACAGGGGCTTTACTGAAAGCAAACAATGGAAGATAGCCATTCTCTTGAGCCGGTCGACCACTGAGGAGAAAGCTATGATGGTGTGACAGGGCAGAGCACTTTGAAAACCACTTGATCTTACAGTTTGGTAAATTGGTTGGATATCCGCAGAGACCGCGACTGATTGATGGAGTCTATCTCTGCTTTCCGTTGGCAGGTGATTGGAGTTCATGATGACAAGATGGGTGAGGAGGTCTGTGCCTGTGTGAAAGTGCATGATGGAATGAAGTGCACAGCTGAGGAGCTTAAGGCCTTCTGCAAAGGACAGGTACGTACGTTTGCAGACTCCCATACTCATACAGCAGTTGAAAATCTTAATGATGAAATCCCCGCTACATCTTTCTCCACCGTGCATTCCTGATAGATATAGAGGACTATTAGAGTGCATTGTCAGAGATAATGATGCCTCTGTCAGCCTCGAGAGGATGCAAAGGTTCAAAGGTGTTTTATTGTCACGTGTACCAATTAAGGTACAGTGGAATTCGATTTACCATACAGTCATACTAAAAAAAGCAACAAGACACACAACTACATAAAAGTTAACATAAACATCCACCACAGCGGATTCCCACATTCCTCACTGTGATGGAAGGCAATAAAGTCAGATCTTTCCTCTTTATTCTCCCGCGGTCGGGGAAGTCGAACCATCCGCAGTTGGGACGATCGAAGTTCCCGTAGGTGGCGATCGATGCCCCCGCGTCTGGGCGGTCAAAGCTCCCACGATCGGGGCGGTTAAAGCTCCTGCAGACTGGAACACCCAAAGTCAGTCGCTAACCAAAGTACCACGAGCTCCACGATGGTAAAGTCCACAGCCTGCCCCGCCTGGAGCACCGAGTCGATCCCCGACCGGGACCGCCAGTTCCACGATGTTAAGTCCTGCAGGCTCCTGCCATTAGAGCTCCCAAAGTCGATCCCCAGCAAGAGGCTGCCAGCTGCTCGATGTTTGGCCGCAACTGTGGACGGAGATACGATACGGAAAAAATTGAATCTCCATTGAGATGAGAGATTTAAAAAAGTTTCCCCCAACCCCACCCCCCCACATAAAAGAACACTAAAACATACATTTAACACTAAAAAACAACAAAGAACAGGATGAGACAGACTGTTGGCGAGGCAGCCGTTGTGGTGCCACCCGGTGGTTGATTGCAGAAATGGAGGCCAAGGCATCGGTAACCAATTGTTCAGGACTTTCCAGCCATATAAGTTGAATCAGGAGAACCCCAAGTTCCAGTATCTCCGACTAACATTTATACCCATTGAGGATTCCATTGGCTGTGGTGACTCATGAGATTCGCCCCTTCAAGTTCAGAAGCAACTTCCTTGTTCCTTGTAAAGGGAGAAGCCTTCTCTTAAAAAAAGACTCACCAATTTAGGAGGATTTGTGGATCTAGGAACCTTGTGGTTAGGATGCTAATCACCAAATGATCAGGCCTTCACACTAAAAGGTTGACATTGGTCTGTATCTGAATAAAGGACATGACTTTCAAATTGTGACACCTATTCTGTGGAGCAGCTGGACAGCAGTGAACAAGATGCATTTGCCTGGTGTGGGGCAATTGTGTAGATAGCAAAGGCTGACATTCACTGCAGGGAAATTGCACCAAGGTTCTCACTTCAAACCAGTGTCATTGAATTGTCTAATCTCTTTATCTCTCACAGATGGCCCACTTCAAGATCCCACGATACATTGTGTTTATGAAGGATTTCCCCATGACCGCCTCTGGGAAGGTATGCACAATGGGAATAATCCTGAAAAAGAACCAATAGTTTCCGACAGCTGAAAATGTTAAGGAATAATATGTATTTAGGGTAATCAAGTTGGAGACCCATTTGGAGAAACAACAAACTGCAGACGCTGGTTTCCAAAGAAAGATACAAAGTGGCAGAGTAACTCAATGGGTCAGGCAGCATCTCCAGAGAACATGGATAGGTGACGTTTCAGTTCTGGGCACTTCCTCAGACTGATGGTGGTGGGGGGTTATGGGAAGAGAGACGTGGCAGGTCAAAGCCAAGCGAGTGATAGGAAGATAGGAGGCTTTTTAGATAGGCTAGGTCTAGATTGTTTTTTTTCAGATGTTTGGACAAAGGCCAGAGATGAAAAGACAAAAGGTGTGAGATTGCAGGAAAAATGTTCTTGATGTTGCAGGAGTCCAGAACCAGGGGTCATAATTTAAGAATAAGGGCTAGGCCATTTAGGACTGAGATGAGGAAAAACATTTTCACCCAGAAAGTTGTGAATTTGTAGAATTCTCTGCCGCAGGAAGCAGTGGAGGCCAATTCACTTGATGTTTTAAAGAGAGTTACGGTAGATTTTGCTCATGGCTAAAGGAATCAAGGCATATGGGGGGAAAAGTATGAACGAGTACTGATTTTGAATGATCAGCCATGATCATATTGAATGGCAGTGCTGTCTTGAAGGGCCGAATGGCCTAGTCCTGCACCTATTTTCTTTGTGTCTATAATAGAAGAGGCACAAATTCCCACAGGAAGGAATATATGAATACAGAGGAAGGGGACGGGGAGGTGACAAATGGGTGGAAATCAGAGTGGGCCACAGGGAATGGAGGAGAGAGGGAGGGGGAGAGAAAGGGCAGGGGTTTTGTAGGTTAGTTACCTAAAACTGGAGAATTCAATGTTCATACCGTTGGGTTAAGTGCTACCAAAGCGGAATACGAGGTGCTTTTCCTCCAGTTTATGTGTGGCCTCATTCTGGCAATGGACGAGAACCTGGACAGCAAAAGTGAGTATGGGAATGGAAAGACAAGTTCAAACAGTTAGCAACCAGGTGATCTAGCAGGCCTTGTCAGATGGAGCGCAAGTGTTCAGCGAAACGGTTGGTGAGTCTGCGCTTGGTCTCGCCAGTGTAAAGGAGGCCACATCTGGAACTCAGGATGCAGTACATCAGGTTAGAGGAGGTGCACGTAAACCTCTGACTCACCTGGAAGGACGGCTGGGGTCCTTGGATAGTTGCAAGGGAGGAGATACAGGGTCAGGTGTTACGTCTCCTGTGATTGCAGGGGAACGAACCTGGGGAGGAGATGTTTTGGGTGGGAAGGAATGAGTGAACCAAGGAGTTGCTGAGGGAGCAATCTCTGCAGTAAGGCCCTGGGTGCCGTGGTGTCCACCCACAAGAACCAAAGGGTTGGCCAATCGCAGAACCCGTCCAAAGGGTCAGCCGACTTCAGAACAGGGAATCCACCCAAAGGTCCCGAAGGCTCGTGGACTGCGGTACCGGGAGGGAGCCGCTGGAGATGTCAGACGCGAGGGGCAAGGGGCGGTAGGAGGGTGAACCCTCCAGGGCCTTCAAGGTCAGCTGCAGGAGGTGCCCACAGGACACAAAGATGGCCGGGCAAAGAGAGGAATGTCGGTTGCGGGCCAATCCGGTCGAAGCGACCGAGGAAGGTCCAGCAGCTTGCCTGGATTGGACTGGACTTTGGACTCATGGAAAGTACGGCAAAACTTGGCAGCGCCTGCCTGTGTAAATATGCTAAAATAATTTAACTGTGCAGTTGCACATAACAAATAAAGCACCATTGAACCATATAATTAATTCTGTGATATCCACCATCGAGTCATTGAGTAATAGAGTGGTACAGTGTGGAAGCAGGCCCTTCGGCACAACTTGCCCACGCCGGCAAACGTGTCCCAGCTACACTGGTCCCACCTGCCATATCATAGAAACATAGAAAATAGGTGCAGGAGGAGGCCATTCGGTCTTTCGTGTCAGCACTGCCATTCATTGTGATCATGGCTGATCATCCACAATCAGTAACCCGTGCCTGCCTTCTCCCCATATCCCTTGATTCCGCAAGCCCCAAGAACTCTATCTAACTCTCTTTTAAATTCATCCAGTGAATTGGCCTCCACTGCCTTCTGTGGCAGAGAATTCCACAAATTCACAACTGTCTGGGCGAAAAGGTTTTTCTCATCTCATGTTTAAATGGCCTCTCCTTTATCCCTCCTAACCTGTCCTATCTATGTACCTGTCTAACTGTTTCTTAAATGTTTGGATAGTCCCTGCCTCAACTACCTCCTCTGCCAGCTTATTCCATACACGCACCACCTTCTTGTGTGAAAAAGTTACCCCTCAGATTCCTATTAAATATTTCCCCTTCACCTTAAACCTGTGACCTCTGGTCCTTGATTCACCTGCTCTGGGCAAGAGACTGTGCGGCTACCCGATCTATTCCTCCCATGATTTTATACACCTCTATAAGATCACTTCTCTCCTTCTGCACTCCAAGGAATAGAGTCCCAGCCTACTCAACCTCTCCATATAGCTCAGACCCTCTAGTCATGATAACATCCTCATTAATCTTCCCTGTACTCTTTCCAGCTTGACAACATCTTTCCTATCGCATGGTGCCCAGAACTGAACACAATACTCTAAATGCGGCTTCACCAACGTCTTATACAACTGCAACATGACCTCCCAACTTCTATACTCAATACTCTGGCTGGATGAAGGTCAATGTGCCAAAAGCCTTTTTGACCTCCCGATCTACCTACAACACGACCTTCAAGGAACTTCTTCTTTCGTGTCCATCTACCATGTTACAAATGTTGACTTTGCTGTCATCGTCCGTCCTGAAAAGGACGCTAGCTTCCGGCGACAATCAGTGGGAGCCATCACTTGTTGCAATAGATGATGGTGGTAGCAGAATTACCTCGGGATACTTCCAGTTTCCAGCCCCGTGACATGAACGCTTCTGCTATGGGGCCTTCAAGGAACCATGCACCTGCAGTCCTAGATCCCTCTGCTCTACAACACTTCCCAGAGCCCTACACTTTACTGTGTAGATCCTGCCCATGTTGAACTTCCCAAAATGCAGCACCCCAGGTCAAGTAGCATCCGCAGAGTGGGAAATATCAAGTTAAAATTCCAAGTCGATAGCCTTTCACCAAAACTGCCCGTGTCTGGTGGAATTTGGAACGGCCAGTTTCCAAAATTGTTGAAATGAATGTCTAGTTTTGAGGCCTGCAATGTCACTGGATGGAAGGTGAGATGATGTTCTTCGAGCATGATTACGCTTTGTTGGAGCAGTGTAGGAGAACAGGGTGGCAAGAGTGGGAATGGAAAGGAGAATTAAAGTGAGATATGACAGGAAACTCTGGTTCACTCTGCAAATGAAGGTGCTCCACACATAGTCACTGAATCCAGATTTAGCCTCTCCAGTGTATGGTGTGTACTGAACGCAGTGCACTAATTTAGTTCAAGTGAATCACTGCTACTCCCTGGCCTCATCTCAGTCTCCCTCTGTCGTTTACTAGCAACCACCTCTATCCTATCCCTGGTCTACCTCCCCTCTCTGCCACACCAATAGAAGCCCTCACAACCTTCCATCCTTGAACAGCAGCTCCCAATCTGCTCATCTCCCACATGTCATCATCCTGTCATTCTACCGTCTTCTGGGGTCTATTCGATTTGCATTCCCCAGTGCTAGGAGATTGCAGGAAACCCCTTTCCATGTTACATCTTGTACGAGTCTGAAAGATACAATGAGGATTGGGATATGGGGAGAAGGGTAAATGCAGTTAGAGATGTGGTGAGTGAAGGATGGGGACGTGGTGCATCGTGGTGGTGAAGATGGTGGGATATGGTGAGGCAGATGCTGAGGTTAGGACATGGTAACTCGGGTGCGAGATGGGGTGATCACGGTACTTCATCAGAATGTGGTTTGTGGGTCAAGCGTTGGCATATGGCGTGGTAGGTAGTGCTGCTGTCTCACACCTTAGGCAACCCGGGTTCAATGCTGACCTCAGGTGCTGTCTGTGAATGGTTGAAGGGGAGTTGGGGTGGGTCAATGGGCCTGTGAGAATAATTGGGAAGTATGTGAGAATGGAATTGTTAGGAGAGCCAGCAGAGACAACATGGGATGAGTGGCCTCCTTGAAATATATTGGAAATTATCATTCTGGTCAGAATAAGGTGCTGGTAAGGCCGCATTTGCAATATTGTGAGCAATTTTGGACATTATATCTGAGGAAGGATGTGCTGGCTCTGGAGAGGGTCTAGAGGAGGTTTACAAGAATGATCCCAGGAATTAGTAGGTTAACCTATGATGAGCATTTGTCAGCACTGGGCCTGTAATCGCTGGAGATGAGAAGAATCAGAGGGAACCTCATTGAAACATACAGAATAGTGAAAGGCTTGGATGGAGTGGATGTGAAGAGGATGTTTCCATTAGTAGGAGAGTCTAGAACTAGAGGTCACAGCCTCAGAATGAAAGGACGTTCTTTTAGGAAGGTGATGAGGAGAAAGTTCTTTAGTCAGAAGGTTGTGAATCTGTGGAATTCTTTGCCATAGAATTGCTGTAGAGGCGAAGTCAGTGGATATTTTCAAGGCAGACATAGATAGATTTGTGATTCGTACAGGTATCAGAGGTTATGTGGATAAAGCAGGAGAATGGGGTTAAGAGGGAGAGATGGATCAGCCATGATTGGTGGAGTAGACTTGATGGGCCGAATGGCCCAATTCTACTTTATTTCCTTATGACCTTAATTGTTGGAAAATCTGTATTTGCATTTGCTTTTCTTCATTATAACATGGATGATACTTTTAATATGTTCCCCCACAGGTTCCAAAAAATAAACTGAGGGAGACTATTGAATGTGAACTGAAACTGCAGCCTCAGTAAGAAACCACGCGGCAAGTGCCATTGATTATTCACTTTCATTCCTAACCCGGCACCGAGCCAAACACAGAACTGTCTGAACTGTCAGAGAACTTATAAAATCCCACCTGGCTTCACCTGTCCTTTCGCTGCATGATCGAGTTGACACCCACAGCTCCTGGGCTAGATCTAGGTCCATGGGAACTCCGCTCTCCCCATTCGGTTTGTAACCAAAGAATGGGGAGCTCAAAATTACCAGTCCACACCGCCTCCTGGCTGCACCTGTTGCCATCACCGCTGACCCTCACCTGCATTTGGGCTGCCCGCGGGCTGCGACTAATGATACCACCAAATCTTGCCTCAACGCACCTGGATTCCAGGCCCATTTCCAGACCAAGTGTCTAAAGAAGGATCTCGATCCGAAACGTCACCAATCCATGTTTTCCAAAGATGCTCCCAGAACTGGTAAATTACTCCAGCACTTTGTGTCCTTTTGTGTATTAACAAGCATCTGCAGTTTCTATTATACGATCATACTCTATTAATCGGTAATCTTTTACTCAGTTATAGCGGACAATAACGGGCGCCATTCCCCTCTTACGATCCGTCATAATGAGGGTTTACTGCAGTCGATTTGTATCTTTGTTGCATTCTCCCACCCTGTCCCCATAATTTTTATCTTTCCCTGACAAAAGACCCACCTCATCAAATATTCTATCCAAACCTATGCTATACACTGCCATGGACCCAAACATTTAATGGATTTTACGCGTAACTTTTCCAAATCCCCAAAGGAATAATCAGTTTAAATTTACCGTAATCCCCAAGGTGAATATAGCAATCCTTCAGAGTGTTGATCATAAATTGTTCACTTTCCAATATTCTAAACATTACTAATTGTCCCCCATAATAGCCACACCATTATCCACTATGTAGCCAGTAGTTCTATTACAAAGCTGAAGGAGATACTTCAATAAAACAATTCAAAGCCTTATTGATTGCAGAAGAGCAGAGGTATCCAAGCAGCTGCGGCTCACCTGCATTCCGTTTGTCTTTTTTTCTTTTTTTTTTGTTTTCTTTTGTTCTGTTATTTGGTTTATTTTGTTATTTTGGTTGTGTATGTGTGTGGGGGTGGGAGAAACTGTTTTTAGTCTCTTCCATCGGGGGTGATTCGACCTTTTCTTGTCGTATTCCCCCGTCTCCATCTGCGCTGAGGCCTATCGCAGAGCTGGCGGCCTCCAACTGGGACCGACCTCAAGGTGGCGACCTGGCTTTGGAGCCTCGGCTGCGGCCCCAGTGAATGACAACGTCAGGAGCTCGCGGTTCCAAGTTGGTGACCGGTTTTCTGGAGCTCCCACAACGACAGCTTCATCCGCTTGACTGGAGTGTGGCAGCTTCGGCAGCTTCGACCGCCCCGGGCCGCAGAGTTTGAAGCAGCCCGATCGCGGAGCTCAGATGTGGCCGCTGGACCTACCATCACCCAGCCGGGTTCCTACATCGAAAGCTGGATCGCCTCAATGCAGAGGGAGACGAGGGGGGAAGAGACAAGGACTTTAAGACTTTTGCCTGCCATCACAGTGAGGAGGTGCCTGCTAGACTCACTGTGGTGGATGTTAAACTGTGTTAAGTGTGTGTTTTGTTATTTTATTCTATGTTATGACTGTAAGGTATACAACTTAGTTCAGACTGAAATGTCTGAATGACAATAAAGGATACTTCACTTTATTACATTTTGTACTAAGGTGTCTTTTGCATGATCCTACAATCTGTGACTCAGAATGCTACCTGTTGAACATGGTGGACGTAGAATTAACAAGAAGATTATTGGAAGGTTACACAAAAAGCTGGAGAAACTCAGCGGGTGCAGCAGCATCTAAGGAGCGAAGGAGATAGGCGACGTTTTGGGTCGAGACCCTTCTTCACACTGGTCAGGGATCAGGGAAACGAGAGATATAAACAGTGATGTGGAGAGATAAGGAACAATGAGTGAAAGATATGCAAAAAAGTATTGGTGATAAAGGAAGCAGGCCATTGTAAGCTGTTTGTGGTGTGAAAATGAGAAGCTAGTGCGACTGGGGGGGGGGGGGGGAGATGGAGAAGGAATGTCAGGGCCAGAGGGCTGAGGGAGAGGTGGGGGGGGAGGCAGTCTGGGTTAACAGAATTGAGAAAATTCAATGTTTAAGCCCAGAGGATGCAGACTCCCCAAGCGGAATATGAGGTGCTGTTCCTCCAACTTGCGGTGTTGATCACTCTGGCCGTGGAGGAGGCCCAGGACCGAGAGGTCGGATACGGAGTGGGAGGGGGAGTTGAAGTGCTGAGCCACTGGGAGGTCGGGTTGGTTATTGCGGACCGAGCGGAGGTGTTCGGCGAAACGATCGCCCAGCCTCCGCTTGGTCTCACCGATGTAGATCAGCTGGCATCTGGAGCAACGGATGCAGTAGATGAGGTTGGAGGAGGTGCAGGTGAACCTCTGTCGGACTTGGGATGACTGCTTGGGTCCCTGAAAGGAGTGGATGGGGGAGGTGAAGGAACAAGTGTAGCATCTCTTGCGGTTGCAAGGGAAAGTGCCCGGGGAAGGAGTGGAGCGGGAGGGAAGGGAAGAATTGACGAGGGACTTGCGGAGGGAGCGGTCTTTGCGGAAGGCAGACAGGGGGGGAGATGGGAAGATGTGGCGAGTAGAGGGGTCACGTTGGAGGTGACGAAACTGGCGGAGGACTATCTGTTGTATGCGCTGGCTGGTGGGGTGAAAGGTGAGGACCAGGGGGACTCGGCCCTTGTTGTGAGTGGGGGAATGGGGAGAGAGGGCAGTGTTGCGGGGTATGGAGGAGACCCTGGTGCGAGCCTCATCTATAGTGGGGGAGGGGAAACACCGTTCTCTGAAGAACGAGGACATTTGCGATGACCTGGTGTGGAACACGTCATCCTGGGAGCAGATGCGGCGTAGACGGAGGAATTGGGAATAGGGGATGGAGTCCTTACAGGAAGCAGGGTGGGAGGAAGAGTAGTCCAGGTAGCTGTGGGAGTCAGTTGGTTTGTAGTGGATGTCAGTCAGGAGTGTATCCCCTGCAATAGAGATTTGCAGATTATTGGAAGATTGGGCATCCTTTAAACATTCAGCATTTACAAGTAGGAATTTTTACAGCACATTATCTTGATCCTCCAAAAATATTATTGCTCTGTGGGGCAACCAGTTGTTATTTTGCAGTGGTGTCTCACATACTGTCCCACCAGAAAGGTGGATGAACCGTTGGACTATTCTTTAATTTGCTTGCATTGATTTATGATTGCCAGAGTCGTCTGACCCTCTTCCTCCCCCTCTCCCCCCCCCCCCCCCCCCCAGCTCGGCCCGGCCCAGCCCAGCTCTGTCACGCTGGTGGGTGCGCTTCCCTTTACGGAAGCCACGATCGGCTGGTCCCCCCCGTAGCTTTTCACCGTGCTCAGATTGCTCCGTGCGTCACTCGGGCTGCTGCTCCGCCCCTCTCTCTCTCTCCCCCCTCTCTCTCTCCCTCTCTCCCCCTTCATCTCCCCCAACCCCCTGCCCGCCCCCACCCTCGCTCCCCCTCCCCCCTCCCACCAACCCCTACCCCCTTCCCTCCCCTACCCCCTTCCCTCCACCCCTTCCCTCCACCTCCCCCTCCCCCTCCCCTCCCTTCGCCCACCTCTCCCCCTCCCTTTCCACCCCCTCTCACCCTTCCCTTCCCCCCACTCAGCCCCCCTTTCCCCCTCTCTCTCCTCCCATCTCTCGCTCCTCTCCTCCCAAATTAATAAAATCAATATAATATCAAGGGGGGTAGCTAGTGTCTGTGGGGGGGGGGTTGTTAGTGTGTGTGACGCCGCATGCCGCCCCCCCGCAAACGCGCGTTGGGGGAACAGACCCAACGGGTCTGCACTTGGTCTCGTTACTTATAAAAGTCTGACTTTGGATGTTTACTTGTATTTTTTTATTGGTTGCTTGCTTGCATGAACTATTTCTTTGATTCACATCTCCTCGAAAACCCGTCGCGGTAATGGTGACATTTTTATATATTCCGGTAGAGATTTACCTCATGATTTTAAAAATCCGCTCGTCTGAAAATATGATTCATTATTTCCCGCGTTTTTTACTAAAATTGTTCACCAATCTTTTTTTAAATCTAACTTGCTGAAGCAAGCTGGGTGACGTCACAATGCCTCTGTTGCTCTCACTCAGTCGGCCGATCGACCGCAACACAACGCGCTGCCCCGCCCACAGTCCAGCCGCTGAACACGAAGTACGATCGCGCCTCGACTTGGGTTTCCCGAGAGAAGCCGAGAGCTTTGTACTAGTCGGGCCCTGTACTAGAGCCCTCTCTCTCTTTCTCTCCTCGGCATCTCTCCGCTTTTCACACTCCGCTCGCTTGGCTTCCCTCCTCTTCTCCCACCCCTCCTCCTCTCCCTCCCTCCATCCCCCTCTCCCCCCTCAAATCCCCTCTACTCCTCTTCTCTCTCTCTCCCCTCCACCCCCTCCCTTTCTCCCCATCCTCTCTCCTCTCTCCCCCTCCCTCTACTCCCTCTCCCCCTCCCTCCCCTTTTCCCCCCTCCGCTCCCACCTCTACCCCTCCTCCCGTCCCCCCTCCTCTCACTCTCCCCTTCCTCACCCTCTCCCCCCTCCCACTCTCCACCTCCCTTTCCCCCCATCCCCCCTCTCTCTCCCCCTCTTACCCCCCTCCCTCCCCTGTGTGTGGGGGCTGGTTAGTGTGCGTGTGACTCCGCAGCCCCCCTCCCCCCGCAACCGCGCGTTGAAGGGACAGGACCCAACGGGTCCCCCTTGGTCTATTGAAATCTAAATCTTTCAGACTCTCATATATTGCAACATGATATTCAGACCAAAAGCTGCCACCTGTTTTTTTTTATTGAGGTGATGTTACTTAATAAGTATGTCTCATTAAGAAGGCTATGTCTCAAGTATTTTACTGATCCTAGAAGGGCATTTATAGAAACATAGAAACATAGAAAATAGGTGCAGGAGTAGGCCATTCGGCCCTTCGAGCCTGCACCGCCATTCAATGTGATCATGGCTGATCATCCAACTCAGTATCCCGTACCTGCCTTCTCTCCATACCCCCTGATCCCTTTAGCCACAAGTGCCACATCTAACGCCCTCTTAAATATAGCCAATGAACTGGCCTCAACTACCTTCTGTGGCAGAGAATTCCAGAGACTCACGACTCTCTGTGTAAAGAATGTTTTCCTCATTTCGGTCCTAAAGGAATTCCCCCTTATCCTTAGACTGTGACCCCTTGTTCTGGACTCCCCCAACATCGGGAACAATCTTCCAGCATCTAGCTTGTCCAACCCCTTAAGAATTTTGTAAGTTTCTATAAGATCCCCCCTCAATCTTCTAAATTCCAGCGAGTACAAGCCGAATCTATCCAATCTTTCCTCATATGAAAGTCCTGACATCCCAGGAATCAGTCTGGTGAATCTTCTCTGTACCCCCTCTATGGCAAGGATGTCTTTCCTCAGATTTGGAGACCAAAACTGAACGCAATACTCCAGGTGTGGCCTCACCAAAACCCTGTACAACTGCAGTAGAACCTCCCTGCTCCTATACTCAAATCCTTTCGCTATGAATGCTAACATACCATTTGCTTTCTTCACTGCCTGCTGCACCTGCATGCCTACTTTCAATGACTGGTGTACCATGACACCCAGGTCTCGTTGCATCTCCCCCTTTCCTAATCTGCCACCATTCAGATAATAGTCTACCCTCATGTTTTTGCCACCAAAGTGGATAACCTCACATTTATCCACATTATACTGCATCTGCCATGCATTTGCCCATTCACTCAGCCTATCCAAATCACCCTGCAGCCTCCAAGCATCCTCCTCACACCTAACTATACCCCCCAGCTTGGTATCATCTGCAAATTTGGGGATGTTGCATTGAATTCCCTCGTCCAAATCATTAATATATATTGTAAATAGCTGGGGTCCCAGCACTGAGCCTTGCGGCACCCCACTAGTCACTGCCTGCCATTCTGAAAAGGACCCGTTTACTCCTACCCTTTGCCTCCTGTCTGCTAGCCAGTTCTCTATCCACATCAATACTGAACCCCCAATACCATGTGCTTTAAGTTTGTATGCTAATCTCTTATGCGGGACCTTGTCGAAAGCCTTCTGAAAGTCTAGATATAACACATCCACTGGTTCTCCCTTATCCACTCTACTAGTTACATCCTCAAAAAATTCTATCAGATTTGTCAGACATGATTTACCTTTCGTAAATCCATGCTGACTTTGTCCAATGATTTCACCACTTTCCAAATGCGCTGTTATCCCATCTTTAATAACTGACTCTAGCAGTTTCCCCACTACCGATGTTAGACTAACTGGTCTGTAATTCCCCGCTTTCTCTCTCCCTCCTTTTTTAAAAAGTGGGGTGACATTAGCTACCCTCCAATCCTCAGGAACTACTCCAGAATCTAAGGAATTTTGAAATTATGATTCGCCTCTGGTCTTTCTGACACCAATTTTATAACCTTAATTTACATAAACCTATATATTCCTAAATCATACAGATTAAGACATTTCATACCAATCAAAATAGGTGGTGTTAATGAATTGATTAAGATCTTACATACAGTATGTAGTCTCAATTGATCTACAAGCGTCACTGAAAATTATGATCATTTACTGTTTATTTGAGACTAAATTGTATAACTAAATCTTGCAATCATTTTGAACTGAGTTTCTCCAAAATAAAAACAACTCTATACCTTAGTCTATGTTCTATCCTCACTAAATTAATCTCAGCCTCTCTTTTGCCCCCATCTGCACTCTGGGTTTAGCTGATCTTCATTAGCATACATCTGGCAATGAAAAGCAGCATTTTTGCATTCCTTGTTGCTATGCAGTGAATCTTGCCAGTAAATGCAGACTAACATGAAGTTGATATGGGATGAAGCTGCTGCAGGTCGTATTTTATGATCAGATGCACTCGCATACCAGACTAACATACAAAATGCTTTGAGCTAGGAAAATGTAGTACAACCAGTACACCCACTGCTCAATAATGACTGACAGCATACAAAACTATGCATGGTCTGTTCGCTTCCCTCGCACTCCCCACCCACCCCGCCCCCCCTCACCACCTCACCCCTCACCCCTCATCCCCACTCCCACCACCCCTCCACTAAACATATCTGGCCAGCTGTACTTAATCAGGGATGTTTATCATATTGCACCCAAGGATTTGGAGGCCGAGAAAAAACTTCCATATCAACTCTTGTGCCTCATCATTGGTAAGTTGCAGTCTGAGCAAAAGACAGAATGCTGTACTACTTCAAGATTGCTTCAATTTTAATTTTGTCTAAAAATGGCGCACAACAACAGACCAGAACACACCTTCACAGGACACAGCACTCAGCTGAAGAACATCAAGCAGGGCTCTCACTTAACTTTTTTTCTCTGTTGCCAGCCGGGCAACCTAGGCAGCTTTTTAGGTTGCCAAATGACAGTTTAGGTGGTCATTTAAGACCGCTTGCATGACAGGTGTGATATTGTGCTCGGACGAAGTGCGTAGTTACCAGTCGGAATTATGGTCGATGAAGAATTCACGTATTATTTCTGCTTCAAATAAAGTCACAAACTAAACATATTCACCAATCAAGACATGATGTGCAGCAAAATTACAATAGTTTCTCATCTCTTTTTACACATTGCAATGAATGCGAAAATTTGGTTGGATTATTCAGCGTATGATCAACCTCGGTGAGACCAAGTGCAGGCTTGGCGATCGCTTCACACAACACCTCCACTCAGTTCGCAATAACCAACCTGATCTCCCGGTGGCTCAGCACTTCAGCTCCCCCTCCCATTCCGAATCCGACCTTTCTGTCCTGGGCCTCCTCATAGTGAGGCCCACTGCACATTGGAGGAACAGCACCTCATATTTCGCTTGGGTAGTTTATACCCCAGCTGTATGAACATTGGCTTCTCCAATTTCAGGTAGTTCTTGCTTTCTCCCCTTCCCATTCCCAGCCCTCCCATAGCCTACTGTCTCCGCCTCTTTGTTTCTTTTTCCCCGTCCCCCCCCTCCCGACATCAGTCTGGAGAAGGGTCTCGACCCAAAACGTCGCCTATTCCTTTGCTCCATAGATGCTGCCTCACCCGCTGATTTTCTCCAGCTTTGTCTACCAACGGGATTCCACCACTGGCCACATCTTCTCCCCTGTCGGTTTTCCGCAGAGACCGCTCCCTCCGTAACTCCATGGTCAATTCGTCCCTTCCCACCCAAACCACCCCCTCTCCTGGCACTTTCCCTTGCAACTGCAGGAAATGCTACACTTGTCGCTTTACCTGCTCCCTTGACTCCATTCAAGGACCCAAACAGTCTTTCCAGGTGAATATGGCTGCTGTCTCTATGGAGTTTGCTCCTTTTCACTTTGATCGCATGGGTTTTCTCCGGGCGCTCTTGTTTCCTTCCACATTCCAAAGGTGTGCAGGAACCTTTTTCAAACTTTTATATATATATATATATATACACGCACACACACATATATATATATACAACCAGTGCTGTTGAAGAAAGATCATTAAACATTTTGAATCTACATCCATGTCCTTGTTTTCATTACTGTGTCGGCCTTCAGTGAGACCTTCTTGCATCGATGTTTGACCATGACCTGGAGGACTCCTTTGTTCCAGCACTTGGAAGACCTTTCAGATCACCACCTCATTCATCAAGATCTGCAGAGCTATGTATCAAAAATTGGAATGTTTGCTTTATCAATTCACTGTTCAATCACAAAGCACTGAAACCTCCAGCATGATTTCCATAACTGGTTGTAAGCAATGAACACTTTCCCCTTAAGAGGTGAAAGCACAGCTTCTATTCCATCGGCCATGGTACAGTGGCAGATGCCAGTTGCTCATTACATGAGGTTCTAGAGCTCAGACTGGAAGTTGCATCATTAAGTAGTGAACTGGAAATATTCATGGAGAAATTTACAAATATTTTCCACAAAATGTGTACAGCATTTGATCAAGAAGGTGCAGGCTGGTGTGTATCGAGATCCTTCAATATAATTTAGGACTGAAGTCAAAATATCCTTTAAGTTTCATTCAAATGCATTCACTCTCACAAATTGCCTGTTGGTATCATTCATTCATTTTTTATCACTTCCCTTCTGTCAGGGTCTCTTTGCATCACCTAGTTCATTCAACCCCCCCTCCCTCACTCCATCATATCACACCCCCACTACTGGTTTTGTTCCTCATTACTCCGAATATCGTCCCACATTGCATGCCATCTTTTGGGTCCCTCACCAGAAGTATTGCTTTTATTTTTCACCACTCCTGTTGGGACCCTCCATCTCACTCAGAGGATTCTCCGTTATCACTCTATTCTGTTGATGTCCTTTCACCTTACTCATTGCACCACCATTAGCCCCTCCACATCCATCCATTACATCAGTCTGGTCACTCCAACCCAGTCGAGATCGGTCCGTTCACACTTCCCTCTGCTGGAGCCTCTATGTATCTTCAAGAACCGCACTGCCCCGTGGGGTTGGGGGTATTCACGATAGTCACTCCCCTCTGCTGGTGCTTCTGTGCCTTATTCAGCACCGCCGCTGCCGGACACCAGGGGGCGGGAACGCGGGCGCTGTGCTGGGCATGTGGCCGGGGGAAGAGCCGGACCGCGGCCGATGTTAGGGAAGGCTGCTCTGCGCCTGTTTCCCAGGCCGGCCCGAAGGTGCTTACGGGCCGAGGGTCAGTGTCCCGGGGAGCCCTTGGCCCAGCCAGCATCGGAGGACGGCGAAGTTTTACACCGGGCGTCTCTGTACGTCCATGTGAGTGGGTGAGAGATGGAGATGGGGGTGTTGAGGGCAGGGTTGAGAGATGGGGGATCGGCACGAAATGCTGGAGTAATTCAGCCGGTAGGGCAGCATGTGTGGAGAAAAAGGATGGGGGACGTTTTGGGTCGGGACCGTTCTTCATAGATGATGGGGAGTTTGGGGGCAGGGCTGAGAATTGGGGTGGGGTTAAGAGGTGGGAGGTGTTGCGAGACAGGGCTGAGTGATGGTAAATATTGGGCATGGTTCTAGGTGGGGTTGTTGGAGGGCATGATCATAAGCGAGGGTGTTGGGAAGTGGGCCTGTTGAGGCTGGGGTTATGAGATTGTTGGGGGCAGCGTTTTGAAATGGGCGGTGTTGTGGGCTGCGTTGTTTAGTTGAGGTGTTGTGAAGTGGTGGGGGGGGGGGTGGGCTGTGTTGTGAAGTGCGAGGGCTTTGGGCTGGGCTGTGAGTTGGGGTACTGTGGGCTGGGTTGTGGATCTAGTTTTGAGGTAGAGGTGGGGACTGTATTTGTAAGCAGTGCTCCCTGGTCTGGTGTAGAATTAATTAGTTATTGAAACAATTTCCAGATACCAAGACTAGTGAATGGGACATGTGAATTTCATTTTATAGATCAATTAAGTATGTCTGGAATTCTAATGGTTGCCACGAAGCCAAGCGATTAATGTTTAAAACCATCTGGGTTTGCTCAAACAATTACTCGGGTCTGGCCTACTCCCAAACAACCTTGCTAGCCTCTCAGCTCAAAGATAATTGGGGGTGGCAACAAGTGCTGGCCAAGCTACCAATGTTCACATCTCAACAATGAATAACTAGTTCAATTCATCGTACTGTGCCTTTCCTAATCTCAGTCTGCTTCCCTGAGACAGTAAGAAGTGGAGGTGGAGTTGATGGGGAGAGGCTGCTTTGCGCGATGGCCCGGTGTATCTCTTACCAAAACAGGAGGTGATTAGAAACTTCTCCCTTTTCCATGCATGCCACAACGTCGGGAACATTTTTCCTGCATGTAGCCTGTCCCATCACTTAAGAATTGTATATGTTTCTATAAGATTCCCTCTCATCCTTCTATATTCCAGTGAATAGAAGCCCAGTTGATCCATTCTTTCATCCTTTCAAGATGATGGGTGATATTTAATTGAGTAGTTTATTATTGTCCAGTTTGACTTTGTGATTATCTGGCACATTTCCAGTTGGTGACCCTAGATAATCAGAGGAAGGATTTGCCTAATTGTGCAGCCTCTTGTGCTCACGTTAACTTAAGGTACTAATTGCAGTAGTAATACTAGCTGTGTTCTCCTGGCTGTGACAAGCGGGCCAGACCCTGGGACTTCTCTGCAATGTGGCTCAGCTGTTATGTGGGGAACTTTGGCTTTCAATGGCCGAATCAAGAGTGATAGTCGTCAGTGGCTGAGCTACGGTTGTGCTTTGCTAAGGAGTGACCTGGGCCAAAGACACAAATGGAAGAAAATGTTTTTAAAATATAATTAAAGTTTCTGTTTTTCAGTGGCCATTCTGCAAGAGGAGGTGTACATATTGTAACTTTAATAAGTACATCTCCCCCAATGTTGATCACAATGCTATGAGGGACGGCCTTGTACAGGAGACAGAAACCCTGCTCCGTGACAGCCAAGTGAAGGAGTAAGTTGAATTTGGGATATAATATCGGGCAGAATAATCAGGCAGAGCAAAATAAAGAGGAATGTGAAAGTTTGGCTAAATGGATAATGTGCAAGAGAATATTTGTGACAGAACATTACTCTTGGTTCAATTAACATAAGATAATTACAAAATTGCTGGGGTTGACCATACTGTGACATTTAATTGCTTTCTTAAATTTCTTAATGTTATTCAGCATGAAAATGTGCCCTTTGACCCAACACGTGCTTTCCTGAGCTAGTCCCATTTGTCTATGCATACCCCATATTACTTCCAACCTTACCTATCCATGTACCTGAATACATATCTTTCAAATGTCCTAAGATTATACGGAATAGGAGTAGAGTTAGACCATTCAACCCATCAAGTCTACTCTACCATTCAATCATGGCTGATCTATCTCTCCCTCCTAACCCCATTCTCCTTCCTTCTCTCCATAACCTCTGACACCAGTACTAATCAAGAATCTATCTCTGCCTTAAAAATTACCATTGACTTTGCCTCCACAGCCTTCTGTGGCAAAGAGTTCCACAGATTCCACCCTCTGGACTCAAGAAATGTATCATCTTCCTAAAACAACGTCCTTTAATTCTGAGGCTATGTCCTCTAGTCCTAGACTCTCCCACTAGTGGAAACATCCTCTCCACATCCACTCTATCCAAGCCTTTCACTATTCTGTATGTTATAATTAGGTCCCCCCTCATTCTTCTAAACTCCAGTGAGGACAGGCCCAGTGCCGACAAACGCTCATCATAGGTTAACCTACTCATTCCAGGATTATTCTAGTAAACTTCGTCTGGACCCTCTCCAGAGCCAGTACATCCTTCCTCAGATATGGTGCCCAAAATTGCTCACAATATTCCAAATGCGGCCTTACCATGGCCTCATAGAGCCTCAACATTATATTCCTGTTTTTGTATACAAGCCCTCTTGAAATAAATGCCAGCATTGAGTTTGCTTTCTTTACTAACGATATAATTATGTTACAATTATACCTGTTTCTACCACTTCCTCTGATAGCCCGTGCCATATACCCGCCACTTCTTTATGAAAAGGTTGTCTTTTGGCTCCCCCTTAAAATGTTTCAGATTCTTCTACCCTGGGGAAAAAACTATAACCATCTACTTTAAGTGTACCCCTTATGATTGTATAGACTTTTGAGGTCACTTTGTAATCTCTCTGCTCCAGGGAAAACAGTCCTAGCCTATCCACTTTCTCCTGATAACTCAAGCACTCCACTCTATTCAAATGTTGTTAGATCCTATCCCTCAGAATTCCCTCCAACAAATTTCCCACCACTCTCGTCAGGTTCACTGTCCTAGTTTGTCCTTGTTGCCCCTTTTTCTTGAAATAAAAGCTTATTTAAAATCACCCTGTGCATCATCTTGTGAAGTTTCATATTGTCAGCATTAAATAAGTACAATATATTAACTTGGATCAAGAATCTTACTGTCAAGTAGGGGGTGGGACTGGTTTAGGACGTCTGGCCAGTAGACTTGAGAATGGGCATGTGAATGCTGTGGGCTGACAATACTGTTGGGGAGAGTAACAGGCAGTCCCAGCATGGAATGTGGATTGGGTCGGTAGCCTTTGCCTGTTGGTATCATTAATGAGGTGTTTGTGTGTGTGTGTGGAGATGCTGCTTGGGGGAATATGGCCGGCATTGGAGTTCCAGTAGGCAATGCTGTCACATTGGCTGTGGTTTGCTTTCAGGATCACTTCAGTGTTCTTTGGTGGTGGAACACCAAGCCTAGCCAAGCCATCCACAATTGCCAGCATCTTAGAAACTGTTGCCAAGGCAAGTCGCCTCAGTCACAATGTGGAAGTCAGCTTGGAGGCCAATCCAACGTCAGTCTCAACATCCAAACTTGCTGAATTTAAGAAGGCTGGAGTGACAAGGATCTCCATTGGGATCCAGGTGAGCTGTGTATATTAACATTGACAGGGAGGGTGTGGACTTTTGTCTTCTCTCTCCTGAAATCACTGACTTTTGAATCAAGATTGCCTAGTTCCTTTAAATGGTTTGACAGAGCAGCAAGCTAAAGGTCCTGTCCCACTTGGCCGTCATTTGCGCTCCATTTACGCGACCTCCAAAAATTTGGTCGTCGCGTTGTGACGCACGGGTAGCGTGTGGGTGGCGCTGGACGAGCGCATGGAGAGGCGTGGAGGAGTATGGAGTTGCACTGCGCTCCATGATTTAGTGCTGCACAAAATCTTTGCGAGCCACCGGCGTGGCGTATCACTTACGCACATGGACGTACTGTGGTCGCACGCTGACGTCCTGACCTCGTACGTCATTGTGCGTAACCATGTGCCGCCGCGCGCCGCCCATACGCAGTCGGCCACAATGAGAAAATAATTACGCCGTAAGCATCAATGCTTTCAGAGCAATGCCTTCAGAGTAACACCTTAATAAGTCGTTTTGAAACATCCTTAGTTAAGGATGTTTCAAAAGTTAACATCCAGGTAAGGATTGCAGATTTTATATCCAAAAAGAACACTAGTAACCAAATTAGTTTTTTTTTAAATTTTACTAACACCATTTTTTTTTTTTAATGTGCAAACTAATTCTTAGCCTGGGTTCAAACTCTCAAACTGCTATAATGGAATACTATTCTGTGTTTGTTGGGAGTATTTTGAAAGTTTAAAAGTAAATTAAATTTTCCAACAAACAATAATTTTGTTAATGTTTCACTTAACAAATGATGTCAGTACGCTGACTAATTCTACTTGCAGAGCAGATAAAATATTTGAAGGCACATGATGACGGGTGATGACGCGCGCGACTGTCGCGCGTCAGTCACTACCGGCCTGTCGCGTAAATGACGGCCAAGTGGGACAGGCCCTTAAGGCTTATTCCTTCAATTCCTCTGCTGCACAGGAAGACTCCAAATTTGCTTGGGCTCAGTGTTCTGAGTATGAGGAGTGGTTCTATGTTGCAGAACACATTGACTGAGATTTCCGTAGTGCAAGAGGTTTAGAGGGGGCAGAATTTGTACCCAAGAGGGTTTCTTGGAACAGTATGTAGATAGACCAACTTGAAGAGGAACCATTCTAGATCTTTTATTGGGAAACAAGACTGACCAGGTGACACGAAGTGGGAAGGAATTTAGGGAACGTGATTGCAACTTAGAGCTATGAAGGTAATTATGAACAGTTAGGCCAGTTATAGCAGAGTTCAGGACTGGCAAGTTCCAGTAAAGAAGGGGGGGGGGCGATATAGGTGAGGTACTAAATGAGTACGTTGCATCAGGATTCTCCAAGAAGATGTTTTTTGAGAAGGTGATTGATAAAGAGCAGAACAGAAGATGTTGTCTATACGGATGTTAGTAACGCATTTGATGAAGTTCCTTATAGTAACCTAATCTGGAAAATTAAGATACATGTGATCCATGGTGATTTACTAGTTTGGATTCAGAATTGGTTTACCCAGAGAAGACAGAGTGTAGTGGGGGAAGGTATTCGTGAGTGTAGTGTTATTTTGTTCTATGTCCATGGGGAATATGCTGAGACCTCTGTTGTTTGGAACATTTATAAATTACATGGATGAAAATGTAGATGAATTGGTTGGTAAGTTTGCAGGCAATACCAAAATTGGTGGAGTTGCAGACAGTGAAGAAGGCTGTCAAAGGATATGGCGGGGTACATATCAGTTACAGATATGGATAGAAAAATAATGGATGGAGTTTAATCCTAGCAAGTGGGTGATGTCGCACCTTGAGTGGTTGAATGTAAAGGGACAGTATACAGTTAATAGCTAGACTCTTAACAGCACTAATGTAGTGAGGGATCTTTTGATCCAAATTCATAGCTCTCTGAAAGTGGCCACACAAGAGTGGAAAATAAGGTGTATGGTATGCTTGCCTTCATTGTTCAGAACATTGAGTATAATAATCAGGAGGTTATGTTATAAAACGTTGGTTGTGCCACATTTAGACTATTGTGCACAGTTCTGTTTGTCCCATTGCAGGCTTTGGAGAGATGCTGCCTGGATTAGAGGATCTTAGCTGTAAGGGAAAGTTGAACATGCTTGAATTGTTTTCTACAGAGCGTCAAAGATTGAGGGGAGAACTGATGGAAGTACATAAAATTATGTGAGGCAGGGATAGGATAGACATTAATGGCAGGGTATTTGCTTACTTTCCTTTTGCATTGGAACCTCTCAAAGTGCAGCACCTCACACATGTGGAAATGTCAAAGATTAGAGGACAGCTCTAAGATCTGAAGGGGAAGGTTTAAAAGAGATGTGTATGTCAAGTTTTTATACATAGAGTAGTGGTTGCTTTGACGCACTGCCAGTGGACGTGATGGAATTGGATACGATAGAGAGTTTTAGATTGCCACATGAATCTGCAGGGAATGGTAGGATATGGATCACATGCAGGCAGAGGAAATGAATTCACCGGCATCAGATTCAATGCAAACATAAGGCATGTTCCTATGCTATTCTATGTTAATTTCAAGAGGGGTCACTCTGGTAATAAATGTGCAGCTAAACAGTCTGAATATGAAGCCAATGCAATTGCTACTGTAAAATGAAGGATGACAGCAATTTATCAGAGCAGGACCTACACTACGTCCGGCGCCTGGCGGAGTGGATGAAGGAATGATTATGCAAAGACACAGGGAAGTGTGGAGGTTATGGTGATCATAAGGAATCTTGTATTCAGGTGCGAAAATGTACCTCACTTCATGCCTTGTCTGCTGGTGCCATGGTGCTGAACATTTGTGTAGTCAGGTCATGATTGATGTGGGAACCAGTGAGAAGAAGGAAAGAGTTGGGATCCAGAGATCGGTGTTTCAGCAGCTATAGAGGAAACTAAAAAGCAGGAACTCAAAGATTGTTCAATGCCACACATGGTGATTATCAGCATGAAGATAAGACGTTAATGAATGGCTGGAGAAACGGTGGTGGATGGAGGGCTTTAAGTACAGAAACAATCAGGATGGACAGATACCACTTCAGCAGGGCAATCATCGTAGGAAGGTTGATGCCTTGTATAGAAGGGAATTGTACAGAAGAACGAAGGTGCACCAAGGATCAGGAGAGGCAGAATAGATTCTTCACTACAGCAGGCAGTGAAGAAAGCAAATGGCATGTTGGCCTTCATAGCGAGAGGATTTGAGTATAGGAGCAAGGAGGTCCTACTGCAGTTGTACAGGGCCCCGGTGGGGTGGGATTTTGCATTTGTCGAAACAGTGACCACGTGAAGGTTGCAATCAACCTGGCGTGCACAATCAAATAAGATCAAATTGAACAAGTTGTCCTCCCACTTTAGGCTGTGCACGCCATACGCAAGAAGAAGTGCCCTGGTTTTGTGCCACACCTGGAGTATTGTGTACAGTTTTGGTCTCCTAATTTTGAGGAAGAACATTCTTGCTATTGAGGGAGTACAGTGTAGGTTTGCCAGGTTAATTCCCGGGATGACGGGACTAACATATGATGAAAGAATGGATCGACTGGGCTTATATTCACTGGAAGTTAGAAGGATGAGAGGGGATCCTATGGAAACGTATACAATTCTTAAGGGATTGGACAGGCTAGATGCAGGAAAAATGTTCCTGATGTTGGGGGAGTCCAGAACCAGGGGTCACAGTTTAAGAATAAGGGGGGGGCACTTTAGGACTGAGATGAGGAAAAATGTTTTCACCCAGAGAGTTATGAATCTGTAATTCTCTGCACAGAAGGCAGTGGAGGCCAATTCACTGTATGTTTTCAAGAGAGATTAGATATAGCTCTCAGGACTAACGGAATCAAGGGATAAAGAAAGCAGGAACGGGGTACTGATTTTGGATGATTAGCCATGGTCATATTGAATGGCGGTGCTGGTTCAAAGTGCCGTATGACCTAATCCTGCACCTATTTTCTATGTTTCCAATAGATAAATAGTTAAGGTCAGACAGGGGGCACGTCCAAGGCTTGATGGCTTTGGACCAAATGTGATTTAATGCACAAAGTATGGTCAATTAGGTTACTGAGCAGCACTGCTGGGTAGCACATAATGGTAACAACAGAGACTTGGCATTAATTGAACAGTAGGAAATTTCCAGAAGAAATCGTTTTGACAGAGTGGATACATTCCTTTGAGGGGAAAGAGATCCAAAGCTGTAGCTCCCTGGGTGGATAACATTACAAAGGTTCCAATGAAATAAAGGATGTAAGATTCTTAAAACCGAGTTTAATTTGGAAATTATGATAATTTTGCTGGTGGAAAATGAGAGGGAATTAAAAGAAGGTAGGAGAGTAAATTAGCAACTGAGATAAGGAGCTAAAAGGACAGTTATACATGCAAAAATAGTAACAAGGAAATCAGCGAGGCCATTTAGAGACTGAACTGATGAGACCCTGTGCCAAACGTTATTGGGAGAAGGCAGGAGAATGGGGTTGAAAGGAAAAAATAGATCATCCATGATTAAATGGTAGATCAGGCTAATTCTGCTCTTTTATGTGATCTTATGGAATTCCCAATCATCTCCAGTCATCTTCAGAATAACATTTTCACTGCATCCAAAAAAAGGGCACACTAGATGCTTTCTTTTATTTCTGGAGGTACAGAGTACAAAAGCAAGGATTTTATTCTCAACCTTCATAAAATAAATGTTAGCCCTCATTTAAAGTATCAATCTGGGGACAACACTGAAGATATGTCAGCAGGTAAATACAAAGGTAGTTTTACTTTGTTGGGGAAGATCCTGTATGACCAATTTGATTGATTTTTTTAAAGAGGTATTAGATTGATGAGGGACAGTGTAGATGTAGTCAACATGGATGTTTGTAATGTCTTTAATAAAGAGAAACTCTTATAAAAGGTTCAAGAGTATGGAATCCAAGCTATTTGACAAATTAGATCCAAAATGGTCGATCAGACATGGTCTTGTTAAATGGCAGAGCAAACTTGAAGCACAAATTGCCTACTCCTGCTCCTATTTCTTAAATTCCAACTAACCCATCCACCAACTCATGTGTCTAATTCTGCACTCTTGGTCAATTTAATCACAGGCTTTACGTAACCATGATCTGAAGATTCTGGGAAGAGATCACACAGTTCACGAAGCCGTTTGGAGTTTGGAAGAAGCCAGAAAACTTTACCCTGGTTGCACATCTGTTGACATAATATTTGGTCGCCCAGGACAGAGCTTAGAATTGTGGGAGGAAGAGCTGGAGGAAATTCTAACTCTTTGTGACCATCATGTGTCTCTTTATCAGCTGACATTGGAGAGAGGAACAGCCCTTTACAAACAGGTCCAGGAAAAGGTTGTGAGCATGCCCGAACAAGACGTGGTGGCAAACATGTACCATGCAGCAAGGAGTATTCTGGAAAAGGCTGGATTCCATCAGTACGAAGTGTCAAACTTTGCTAAAAATGTAAGTGAAGGCGCGTGATATCTGATTTTGAGTGGGGTTGTGTGTTCGCCACTTCACTTCCATGCGCTGTGATCGTGTTCAGCCAGTGAACCTTCAGAATGTAATTCCACAGTTATTGGCTGTGAGAACCTGTGTGAACACAGAAACATTACTCATTTGGAGCAGTATTGTGTGGCATTGTGTTAATGACAGTTAATGACAGAGTTCCAAATGGAATTCATGGAGCATTTTAGACACCAGTTGCACAGCAGAAATTGGGGAATCAGTAACTTTATTGTATTGCCTCCACACACCTACCACCCAGATATCAATACATTTATCCTTGTTTCATCTATCAGTGCACCTGCAAGTCTGATCCTGCCTCCCCATCACCTCCATTATGAATTGCAGCTTCACCCCTAGCTCCACCTGTATGAAGTGCTTTGGGGGACATGCACAAAATTGAAGTTGCTTTAGCACACCAGTCCCAACATGGAACAATTTCTAGCCCAGAGTGTGTATGTAGCAGCTGCTACAGTACAGGAGATACAAGGAGTGGCGAATCAGTGGCTGAAATGTGTGTGCCGATTTTGATCTAAAGAAAAGAAAAATGACTGATAATTTGGAAAGGAAGTTGGATGCGGAAAAGTTATATTGAGTGAGTTTTTTAGCTATGTAAGGAATGGGATTGAAGACTCGGCAACAGAATTCAGGGAAGGAAGCCCATTCTTTTGAATGACCTTGCACATATGTGTTGGAGACCTATTGAATGCAAGATGTAAGAGCTACTGGAAAGGCTGAAGAAACGTATTGATTAGGTAAAAGAGTGCAAGAGTGGGTCCCATGGAGCAAAAGTGTGACACCTTTAATTAATGCATTATGCTACATTAGTTTATTTTACCTTGAGCATCGGTAGAATGCTGAGATGTTTGCTATCTGTGTCAAACTGGGGAAAGGCACTAGTTGGGGCCTCTTCTAGTATTCGGTCTTGCTTTGTGCAAGTTGAAAGGTCACCTGGGTGAGGCAGCAGAGAGCAACCTGTTCCCCTGGAATTTGCTTGCCATAGGACTTCAGCATCTTCAGGAGGAAAGGGGAGCAAGTTAAGAACATAGAAACAGGAGTCTGTCGTTCAGCTCCTCCAATATGTTCGCTATCCGGAGAGATGATCATAGTTAGGAGTTGTAGATTTAAGATGGCCAAGGAAGCAGAGAGAAAGAAGCGTTTCATACAATGAGTTGTGATCTGAAATTAATTGAAAGGATGATTGAAGAGTACCTTTCAAAAAGCAAAAACTAGATGTGATACAAATGGAATGTGAAGCCAACTTCAACGTGAAAGATACATCAGTTGTAAAATTAAAGTTGCCTGAGTTATACCACAATGCGATTTATCTGCTTTGGTGTCACATCAAAGTGAAAATATATAAAGGTTTTAAAGTGGATCAGTGTCTGTCTTTGGGAGCCTACTCTCTTCTAATTCACAACTCATCTATCCCTCTGTACCAGTGTTTTGGAGGAGGGTCCATGTTCATGAGTTACTGAAACCAAGATGAATTGCTTTAATTCTGTTCAATGATGTTGCTTTGAAGGGAGCTGTGAGCCTCCATAATCTGGGATATTGGAAAGGAATGCAATACCTTGGTGTAGGCCCAGGTGAGTTCTCCTTACTGTCATTTACATCCCTGCAATTGCAATGCAGGGATCAGTATATTTGGAGAGGGCATTGTTGGATGAGGCCGATGAAGGGTGGGCTGTGTTGCACAAGGCCCATGTAGGTGGGCAGTGTTGGGTGAAGCCTGTACTGTATGAAAGGTTGATATCCAATGGGACAGTGTTTGGTTAGACCTATATTGCACAATTCAGCAGTGCATTTTAAAATCAGTAATTTACAATGATATAGTGCATTGTTTTGTTGCTTATAAATAAACAAATAACTTTGAATAATTAACATGACGTGTGATCGAGTGACAGGAAACCTAGAATTGAAACACAGTCCAGCATTGTTAAAATCTAGATTTATTTCATACTTCTTTCTTTACTCATTTCCATTCTGATTATTTTTATGTTTGCTGTGTGATTTTGAGACCACTTGGCC
Source organism: Raja brachyura (assembly GCA_963514005.1). The sequence continues at coordinate 32,277,311 of OY740803.1, forward strand.
AACAGGTTCAAAAGCCCATATTCCAATGAAAAAATCAATCTCACAAGAGCAGAATGTTTAACCCCTCACAAACACAGCGGTCAAGTGCGTCAGTCACAAATCTACTATTTTATCACCCACATCTGGGAAGGGAAGGATATAGCAGGAGACCTTGGATGTTAAATTATGACAATTTTTAGTCATGGTTTCCTTATCTGGTCTACTGATTACAATCTCAGAAAACTCTAACAGATTTGTCAAAAGTGATTAATGTTAAATCCACTTTCACTCTCTAAACTTTATTTTATCAGAGTCCTGTTATCACTTCCTTAACAGTAGTTCCTAGCATTTCCCTACTGATTTCAGGCCTCCTCCTTTCTTAAACATTGGGGTTACGTCAACAGTCATCCAGTCTCTGAGAACTGTTCTAGAACGTACAGAATTTTGGAAAAAGCCAATCTAAGCATAAATTTAGCTTTCACTGGAGTCATGTTGTTTTCAGTTCTGATTCCTATATTTTGGAAAATATATGAATGCTTCAGAAAGTGTGCAGAAGAGATTTACCAAAATTACTCCAGAGATAAGGAGATTCATTTGTGTGGACAGACGAGAGAAGCTGAGATTGATCTTAAAACAGGGCAAATTGCAAGAGGATTGAATAGACATATTTAAAATGATGAAGGGAGAAGGTAGAGAGAAACCGGCCCATTGGCAGAGGTGTCAAGAAGCGGACATAGAATGAAGGTAGCAAAATAATCAATGTGAGGAATGTTTTCTTACTCAACTAGTGGTTTGGTCTAAAAGACAGCGACATAGGGATGGTGGAGTTTGATAATTAACTTTTCAAAAGGGAGCTGGATGAATATCAGAAACAAAAGAATTTGAAGGGTTGTGGAAACGGCAAAAGAAAGTGGGTCTGATTAGATTGCTCTTATATAGAGCAATTAGGGACTTGACAGACTAATGGCCTCCTTCCTTGCAATACCCATTCTGTGATTCTATGAAATTGTTTGCATGATTGTAGTGTTGCAATCATGCCCACACTTCAAAAGTACTTAACAGTAAGGCACGTCTGGTATCCTGCAGCCATGGGAAGTTATATAACAGTACATGTACTTTTCTTTCAAGGTGCCCACGGCAGGTTTGTACCACGGGGTGAAGGTAAAACGCAGAGAGAAGCAAGGATACAGACACTGGAACCGGATAATTGGCTCAGGGAGGTGAGACAATTTGGTCATGGAACCAGGAAGCGAGTACAGCAAAGTGAGTTGGACATGTAAGTCAGTCTGATTTTGTTTTCCTGGTGCGGATGATTATATATGCAAGTGGTCCCAATCAAAGATTGCCTATCCATTCACAGATGCTGCCTGATCTGCTGAGTTACTCCAGCATTTTGAGTTTTGCAAATAATTTTAAGCATTTGTTGACAGATTTGTATCAGCCAATGCGTGGGCGGTGGGTCACATGATCAGACACACATAACTAGTGTACAGTTACAAACAGCAAGGTTGCTCCTAAAATCATAAGCACTGAAGGATGCCATTGGTTGAGTCTGTGCTAGATCTTTGTGGAGCAACCCTATTAGTCCCGTTCCATCATTACTTCCCTATACTTCAACAAATTATTTTCCTCTCCTCCCACCCTAGTCATCCTACCAATTCCGCTGTTTGCATCCTTGTATCTCTCTCGTTAGCACATCTTCCCCTGCCAACAATGGACCATTGTGGACTCTGCCTTTCCAGAGGTCATCTGTTGCCGGCCCTGATTTGTTCCGGCCTTTTGTCGCCTCCCCCCCCCCCCCCCCCCCTCTATATTTCAGTCTGAAGAAGGTTTCTGACCCAAAACATCACCAATTCCTTTTCTCCAGAGATGCTGCCTGACTTGCTTAGTTACTCCAAGATTTTGTGTCTATCTTCAATTTTTTTTTTCCCCCTCATCCTTTTCCAATTTACAGAGTCCTGATTAATTCTCCATCACCCTTGCAGGCAAGGGATTCAACAATAATTACTCTCCACCAAAACGTATTTTCTCCATATCCCCCTTTCCTCACAGCATTACATCTGTCCATGAACATTATGCTGAAGTGTACACCTTCATTTTTTTGACATGATCTAAAACAGTGGTATTCCAGTAACATTACACTTATAATATTCTAATGTAATATTACACTAAGCTGCACTGTTGACCACACCACCAAGCTTCGTACATCTTAGGATTTGGAAATTTTATCCTGACGATCTATGTCAGTAAGAAATTATAAGATACAGCAAATAAGATTTGCTCTCCACTTTTTAGAAGACCTTAAAATAAGTTTCCACAACTTATTAATAATACCCTGCAGTAGTAACTGAATAATATTTCTGTTAATTATTTCACTTACTGTAATTATCCTAGACCTCTGGTCCTATTTCCTTTTTTTGATGCAGAGCAGGACACTCCTAGCTATCATTTTTGGTTCATTGAATAAGGGGATTCATATTACATTTTGGCGATAAAGAATTATATGTGTCCTCTCGTTAGGAAACCTATGAAGTCTTGTAATCTTAAGTACCAATCTGTTCTTTTGCAATTTTTAAATAACTTTCATGCCGTGTTTGGTTATTGCTAGTAAGGTGAGGATTTATTGTCTATCCCAAATGTTGAGTAGACTATAGCAAGCTTCTACCTTGAACTGCCCTGAAAATGTAGTTAAAGAATTCAGAACAATTCTCTGACGTGGGAAGTTCCATGTTTTTGATCCAAAATTAATAAAAAGGAATTTGATACATTTCTATGTGAATGGTGCACGACTTGGATGAGAATTTGACGATGACCATTTTCCAGGTCCCTGCTTCATTCGCCAGCATTTCCGCCACTTTCAACATGATCAAACCACCTGAGTTAGGAAGTCATATTGCAGCTTTATAGAACTTTGATTCGGCTGCATTTGGAACATTGTATGCAGTTCTGGTTGCCCCATTACAGGCAGGAAGTGGCTTTGGAGAGGGCGCAGCTTTACCAGAATGTTGCTTGTATTAGAGAGTATTAGCTATAAGTTGGATAAACTTGGGTTGTTTTCTCTGGAATGTCAGAGGTTACATAGAAACATGGAAACATAGAAATTAGAAACATAGAACATAGAAACATAGAAACAGGAATAGGCCATTCGGCCCTTCGAGCCTGCACCGCCATTCAATATGATCATGGCTGATCATCCAACTCAGTATCCCGTACCTGCCTTCTCTCCATACCCTCTAATCCCCTTAGCCACAAGGGCCACATCTAACTCCCTCTTAAATATATCCAATGAACTGGCCTCAACTACCCTCTGTGGCAGAGAGTTCCAGAGACCCACCACTCTCTGTGTGAAAAAATTCCTTCTCATCTCGGTCCTAAAGGATTTCCCCCTTATCCTTAAGCTGTGACCCCTTGTCATGGACCTCCCCAACATCGGGAACAATCTTCCTGCATCTAGCCTGTCCAACCCCTTAAGAATCTTGTAAGTTTCTATAAGATCCCCTCTCAATCTCCTAAATTCTAGAGAGTATAAACCGAGTCTATGCAGTCTTTGTTCATAAGACAGTCCTGACATCCCAGGAATCAGTCTGGTGAACCTTCGCTGCACTCCCTCTATGGCAATAATGTCCTTCCTCAGATTTGGAGACCAGAACTGTACGCAATACTCCAGGTGTGGCCTCACCAAGACCCTATACAACTGAAGTAGAACCTCCCTGCTCCTATACTCAAATCCTTTTGCTATGAAAGCTTGCATACCATTCGCTTTCTTCACTGCCTGCTGTACCTGCATGCCTACTTTCAATGACTGGTGTACCATGACACCCAGGTCGCGCTGCATCTCCCCTTTTCCTAATCGGCCACCATTTAGATAGTAGTCGGTTTTCCTATTTTTGCCACCAAAGTGGATAACCTCACATTTATCCACATTATACTGCATCTGCCAAACATTTGCCCACTCACCCAGCCTATCCAAGTCACCTTGCATTCTCCTAGCATCCTCCTCACAGCTAACACTGCCACCCAGCTTAGTGTCATCCGCAAACTTGGAGATATTGCCTTCAATTCCCTCATCCAGATCATTTATGTATATTGTAAATAGCTGGGGTCCCAGCACTGAGCCTTGCGGTACCCCACTAGTCACTGCCTGCCATTGTGAAAACGACCCGTTAACTCCTACTCTTTGCTTCCTGTTTGCCAGCCAGTTCTCTATCCACATCAATACTGAACCCCCAATGCCATATGCTTTAAGTTTATATACTAATCGCTTATGTGGGACCTTGTCGAAAGCCTTCTGGAAGTCCAGATACAGCACATCCACTGGTTCTCCCCCATCCACGTTACTAGTTACATCCTCGAAAAATTCCATAAGATTCGTCAGACATGATTTACCTTTCGTAAATCCATGCTGACTTTGTCCAATGATTTCACCACTTTCCAAATGTGCTGCTATCCCATCTTTAATAACTGACTCTAGCAGTTTCCCCACTACCGATGTTAGACTAACTGGTCTGTAATTCCCCGTTTTCTCTCTCCCCCCCTTCTTAAAAAGAGGGGTTACGTTTGCTACCCGCCAATCCTCAGGAACAACTCCAGAATCTAAAGAGTTTTGAAAGATTATCACTAATGCATCCACTATTTCCGGAGCTACTTCCTTAAGTACTCTGGGATGCAGCCTATCTGGCCCTGGGGATTTATTGGCCTTTAATCCATTCAATTTACTCAACACCACTTCCCGACTGACCTGGATTTCACTCAAGTACTCCTTTGACCTGCGGTCCCCTGCTATTTCCGGCAGATTATTTATGTCTTCCTTAGTGAAGACGGAACCAAAGTAGTTATTCAATTGGTCCGCCATATCCTTGTTCCCCATGATCAACTCACCTGTTTCTGACTGCAAGGGACCTACATTTGTTTTAACTAATCTCTTTCTCTTCACATATATATAAAAACTTTTGCAGTCAGTTTTTATGTTCTCTGCCAGTTTTCTTTCATAATCTATTTTTCCTTTCCTAATCAAGCCCTTTGTCCTTCTCTGCTGGTCTCTGAATTTCTCCCAGTCCTCTGGTATGCTGCTTTTTCTGGCTACTTTGTACGCATCATCCTTTGCTTTGATACTATCCCTGATTTCCCTTGTTATCCACGGATGCACTACCTTCCCTGATCTATTCTTTTGCCAAATTGGGATGAACAATTTTTGTAGTTCATCCATGCAGTCTTTAAATGTCTTCCATTGCGTATCCAGGTTGAGGGGAGAAGAGATGGAAGTATATAAAATTATGAGAGTTATACAAAGAATAGACATTCGGAGTCTCTTTCCCAGGATGGAAATGTTAAAGAGCAGAGGACACAGCTTTACGATCACAGGGGAAACATTTAATGTAAATGTGCTGTGCAGACTTCTTGCACAGTGAGTTGTGGCTGCCTGGAACTAGCAGACAGGGGTAGTGGTGGAACTGGAGATAATAGCAGCATTTAATACGTTTTTTGATAGGCATCTGGGTATGCAGGGAATGGAGAGATATGGACCGTGTGCAGGCAGAGGAGATTAGTTTAACATGGCATCATGTTTGGCACCTAAGTTGTGGGCTGATTGGCTGTTCCTGTGCTGCCCTTCTGTGTGAACATGATGTATATCCCTCCTTTCCCTCCAAATCCATGTCCCTATCTTAACGATTTTTAAATGCCACTATGGTATTTGTTTCCACCGCCACCCATGAAAGCAAATTCTGGGCACCCAACAAGTCTCTACGTAGAAAAACGTATCCCATGCTTTCCCTTATTAAACCAGTTTGTCTCCTGACTTGATAGTAAAGGCGAAGTGAGGAATATGCTTGATTGGTTAATTCTGTGGCTGCTGATAGTGTGAAGAAACTCATGAATGTGCAGTTTTGAACTAACAGATTGGTTCTCAACTCCACACCATTGAGCTTAACAAGATGAGAATGGGACTTTGTTTCCTTCGAGATGGTAATGATCACACCTACCGATTAATAGTTGGACACATCTGTGAGCGGTGGTATGTGAAGAATGAGCTCAAGTAAGTTTATTCCTTGTGTTGGTCTGCTACGGATCCTGCCTAAGAGCCACTTCCTTCAGAACGCAGACAGTTAGATTAATAGGGTTAATTCCAACCCATTCTTACTGTTAAATGATTAAATCCCCAACAGTTTTTTGGCTTTCTTTTGCTAATTTGAGTAGCTAAATCTCTGCTTAAGGATGTAGCACAGGTCGATTGACTGAGAGGACACAATTGTTAGTAATCTGGAGGAATTTTCCTTATTCGTATTTGACCTGCTCAAACTTTATGGGGCTTGGAGTCGATATTGAAGTCTCCCAGGGATACTCTTTGCTGCCTATATAACCACTGAACTGCCATTTCTAATGGAACAGAATTTGGAACATACTCAGGGGTTGTGTTGGACGAGAAAGGAATGTTGGCGATGTATCCCTGGAAAGAAATTAATGGAATTTCCTAGTAGTGGATAACTACTTACCACATTTGCAAATATTTTCCTGTTATTTAACTGACAAGTACAGCCTCTATTTGGCCGTCGAGCGTTTGATGTGGCAGCTCAGAGGCAGTTTTGCAGTGTAATTAACCTGTGCCCTACTTGACTTGGGAGTGGTGATGGGAAAATATATAAAGTATTTGACTGTTGCTAACCCATGCTGAAACACTCCTGATAGTAAAGTAAAGTATCCTTTATTGTCATTCAGACCTTTCAGTCTGAACGAAATTCCGTTGCCTTGCAGTCATACATTTAATAAAATAACAAAACACAATAAACACAAATTAACATCCACCACAGTGATTTCACCAGGCACCTCCTCACTGTGGTGGAAGGCAAAAGTCTGAAGTCTTTGTCTCTTCCCTCCTTGCTCTCCCTCTGCGCTGAGGCGATCCAGGCCTCCGATGTTGTGACCCCGTCGGGTGATGGTAAGTCCCGCGGCTGAATCCGAGTTCCGCGAACGGGCTGGTTCAAACTCCGCGGCCCGGGGTGGTTGAAGCTGCCTCCCTCCAGTCCAGCGGACGAAGCTGTTGCCGTGGGAGCTCCGGAAAAACAGGTCACCAAGCTGTGACCTGCGAGCTCCCGACAATGTCGTCTGCTGGGCCCGCGGCCGAACCTCCGGGACACCTCCTCAGTCCCGAGTCGGCCCGTCACCGCCGGGACACCTCCTCAGCCCCGAGTCGGGCCGTCACCGCCGGGACACCTCAGTCCTGAGTCGGGCCGTCACCACCGGGACACCTCCTCAGCCCCGAGTCGGGCCGTCACCGCCGGGACACCTCCTCTGCCCCGAGTCGGGCCGTCACCACCGGGACACCTCCTCAGCGCCGAGTCAGGCCGGCACCGCTGCCGGAACCCACCACAGCCCCGAAGTCGGCCAGCCTCGTTCTGGTAAGTCCTGGCTGGCACTGCCTCCGGTCGGTTGCAGTTGGAGGCCGCCAGCTCCGCCATTAGGCCTCAGCGCAGACGGAGATACAACAAAAAAGGTCGCATCCCCCCCCGAAGGAAGAGACTAAGACGCGTTTCTTCCAACCCCCCCCCCCCCCTCCACACATACACACCCTACTCAGATTGGACCTAATCTGTGCTGTACCTGACCAAGGGGTGTTTGACGGGGTAGAAGAAACATTTCTCTGTATCTGACCTGTGCTGAGCCTACCCTGATAGCATGAGACAGTGTTTCATCCTGCATCTAACCTATGTAGAACATGTTCTGGTAATACATAATGGGCCAGCGTAAATGGATTTGGTGTTTTGTAATGGATTTGCAGAGAGAAACCTAGTTTCAATAGTTACCCATGCTATTACTGAGCAAGGGCTGGTGGTACCTGGTGGAAAGTAGTCGATTCCATGTATACAAATCCTTACAATAAAGAACTTTGGGTTTTTATTTCTGTGTTTGTATAGCTTAGAAGAAATGCTGGTGTTGGGACTCCGAATGAACGAAGGACTCGCCCATCAGGTAATTGACATAAGAAATCTTAAATCTGTTAACAAAAAAAAACAAACTGCTGGATGAACTCAACGGGTTGAGCGGAATTTTTTGGGAGGATAGGAAATTTCTACATTTCAAGACTGCATCGGAACTGAAAGATCGAGGGGGTGAAGTGTGTTGGGGATAAAAATGGATAATGGGGGGGGAGGAAGGAGCATATGAGAAAGAGAACAATAATGGGAGAATCAGAGGTGGGTCAGAAGGTGGGAGAGAGAGAGCACAAAAGGTAAGGGTTACCTGAAATTGTAAAATTAATTATCCATGCCATTGGGTTGTAAAGTACCCAAGTTGAATATGAGGCATTGTTTGTCTTTGTGTCAGCCTCGCCCTGTCAGTAAAGGATACCAAGGAGGGACAAGTCGGCGTGGGAATGGAGAGGGGTGTTTATAGGGCATGCAGCTTAGGATGGCCATTGTGAACTGAGTGCAGGTGCTCTGCAAATCAGGTCACCTTGCCTGTGCTTTATCCTGCTGATGCAGAGGAGGCCACATTTGAAACACCAGTGCAGTAGATTAGTCAGGGAGGTGCAGGAGAATCTTTGCTTAACCTGAAAGAGCTGTTTAGGTTTCTGGATGGTGGTGAGGGAGAAGGCGTAAGATCAAGTGGTGCACCGCCTGCTGTTACAGGGGTCAGAGAGGGATGGGTGAGGAAGGATGAGTGAATTAGGCAGTCACAGAGGGAATTATCTCTGCAGAAAGGGGTGAAGAGGAAGACGTGACTAGCAGTGGGTTCCCGTTACAGCTGATGGAAATGACAACGAATAATATGCTGGATGTGGATGCAAGTTGTGTGAAAGGTGAGAACTGGGGGAACTCCATCTGACCTTGTCCAACCTCATTTACTGCATTTGATGTTCCCAACATTTCCTCTTCTAGATCGATGAGACGAAGCACAGACTTGGTGACTGATTTTCAGAGCATCTGTACTCTGACTACAATAGCCACCCCGTGTGCCATTTCAGCCTCCTTTCCCATTTTTTAATAGGGTTGGGGTTGAGAGGGAAGCAGAGGAGATGTGGCTGAAGGCTCCATCAAGCACATGAGAAGGGAATACTTTTGACACTTTATTACATTAAAGCCACATGTATTCAAGTTGTTGGGAGGAGGTGAGGTGGGAATTTTATGGGAAAGGTGGGCAGGAGGATAGATTGGGAGGGAAAAAACCAATAATGCTGGAAGAACTCCGAAGAAGAAGGATCCTTGCCCTGAAATATTAACCCTTGCAGCCGGTGCTGCTTGACTGGCTGAGTTCTTCCAGCATTTTTGCTTTTATTTTAGATTCAAGCATCTGCAGTTTTATGTTTTCCGATTGATGGGTGGGTTGTTTATTTGTTGTAAGTCATTTTGAAAATATTTTCTTGGTAGCGTTGGCGACAGTATTCGCCTTTACTCGGTCTGGAGGAGGCACTGGGGGATTCACCTGAAGTGCAGCGGTACCTGCAGGAGGAACTGCTCATCCTCGATGACAGGTAACTACTGTTGGTTTCTCTGCCAATTCTGAAAATTAGTTTTCCTTTAAATTTGATTTTCACCCTGCCCTTTTAGAAAGAAGGCTTTTTTGGTCTGGATGCATAGAATTACTTTAAGACATACTCGCACATTCTGCTTCTGTACTGTATCATCCATTTCGGCCTACCATCCTTCCTCAAGCACATCTAATCGGTTGTTTGCCTAATATCAAGTTTAAATATCTTTCTTTTAAATACATCTTTATCGCACTTAAATGCATCTTATTTCTCTATCTGGATCCGACTTAAAATCCTTCCTCCCACCCATCCAAAGTAAGGTCCCTTTGCAATAGTGTGGTAGCTTCTGAAGTGTGTGGATACCTTTTAGACGATTATGGCTATGAGCAACCCTACTTGGCATTTTGATCTGGAGTAGGACGGGGCGCACCTACCTGCTAGTCACAATCTGGATATTTGTTTCCCATCTCTCTCCAGGGGTTTGCGATGTTCGTGGAAAGGCCTGGCTTTCCTCGACAGCCTACTGCCCACCCTTCTACACCAGCTACAACATTCGTACCGGAACTCAGCTTCTCACTGCTTTTGACTTGTTCCTCACTCAAACTCGTCAAAACTGAGACCAACATCAGCTCGTATTCAAGGACAGGAACAGACAATGGTTTAAAAAAATAATGTTCAAGGAAGTGCAATGGGAAATACACTAAGTGAAAGCGAGAGGTATTAGAGAGGGTGAAGGAAGTCACTTCTGAAGACCAAATTGCCAGGGGTGGGGTGGGGGATGGGTTTGCGGAAGGAGTTTCAGAATTTATAGTTAAAAGTTTGCAATCTTCACACCTCAGTTTGTTCCCAGGTACCTGACAACCAATAAGCAACATCTGGAGAGCAGAGACTCTTATCTTGGTCAAACTGAACATTCCCACTTGTGTCCATGGAACTAATATAGCAACTCTGCTGACTTGGGATTTGGATGCAAGCCTTGTGTCAAATAAACTACTGTTTTGAATCTGTTAGATTAGTTTACAAATTAATAAAAACATTTTTAATCAAATATTTTGCTGCAAAAGGTTTAAACTTTCCTGTGTCTCTTATGCCTAAATGCCCCAAACAATAGTTATTTTAATCCTTCATGACCATATTTACCCAACAGCAATTCTAATCTCTACCAAATAGCTTGAGAGTGAATAAGAAATGGACAACTGGGAATTATGTCGTAAACTGGGAGGCTATCCTCTTTAGAAGGAAAACGATAAAGCAAATTATTATTTAAATGCAATGAGATGACTCAATGTTGTGGTACAAAGAGATCTGGGAAGCCTCTTACTTGAAACGTAAAAAGTCATCATTCAAGCACAATAATTAGGAATGCTGAATTGCTCTGGTTTGGAACATAAGAGGGAGGTTTTAGGCGTTGCTGCAAACACAAATAGAGTTCTGCAGACTCTTTTAAAGGAAGGGTGCTTGTTTTGTACGGGAGGTAGGATGGAGAAAGTTCATTCAGTTGATTCCTGAGAGGGAAGAATTGAAGTATGAATACGTGAGTGTGTTGGGTCTACACTTGTAGGAATTTAGAGGAATGAAGGTTGACCTTAATGGGGAAAAATAGGATTTTGAGGAGGATTATCAGGGTTGATACCAAAGCTATATTTACCCTAGTGGAAGGTTTCTAAAACAAGGGGGGGGATAAATTTGGATTAAGGGATCTCTCATTTCACATGGTGATTGGGAAGAATTTATTTGAGGGTAAAACATCTTTGGAATTCTCTTTGCTGTGGAATTGTGAAGGCAGAATTATTTAGTATATTCAAGACATAGCTTGCCAGACATATAAAGTACCAGAAGTGAAATGGATGAGGAGAGTGAGAAAGTGGTGTTGAGGCCAAGATTGGGTAAACCATGGTTTTACTGAATGGTGGAACAGGTTTATGGGACAGATTGGCCAGCTCTATTTCACATGATGCAGAAGAGACCCAGCAGCGCTCATGGGATAGAGCCAGGAGGGAATGAGCCTTGGTCTTAAGTATTAATTAGACCCTGTGATGGGATTAGAATCAGTTGAAACACAGGCAAATAAGCCATTTGATGATTATCACTTATTGTCCTCCCTTGGCTGGTGTAACTACTTTTTCCAAAGATCATTACTTAAAAAGGTATTAAGGCACAGAATGTATTCAAGATGGGGGGTTTATTGCCAACCACTACATGACTCGATAGCATCATAGCTTATCTAGGATATCGGATAAAAAGATAGAGCTTGCAGCTTGGGCCTGCGGGAGATAGCGAGAGAACCAACCTTTGACAAAGGGTTACCTGATGTTGCTGTTAATAACTTATGTGTTGCAGATGAATCTGTGAATGACACATTGGTAGTGAAGAGGCACATTACAGTCTTTGAGGATATACTATCCCATTATCATTGGCACTATCAACTTTGAAATGGGGTAATGATTCAGATAATATCTATCAGATGTGTTAGATTCAGAATAGATTTGGTAGCTTAAAACTGGGTAGCCAAGAGGTGCAGTGACCATGAGCAACATGATTATATCCCTATAATCTATAACCATTGCCATCAATGCAGAAGATAAGCCCTGGGACTGAACGTCCTAGAATTTGGTGAACTTGAGCAGCAATAAGTACACCTAAAGATGAGGTGCTGACTTGGTGAAGCCACAATACATGACATGGATCCTGAATGGCAGAATCGGCATCAAATGTTCAATTTACTTTGCCACATTGTTATTTTCACTTGTACATAGTGGGCAAATAATGAGTGGTGGAGACTATAAACATTTACATTTTCAATAACAAGACAAGACTTGTAACATCTACAAACATATTAATTCAAGAAAAACTCATCAACAGTGTGATTAAGTGCCAAGCAACATGCATTGAAAAAAATGGGAAAACCTGCAGATCTGAAAAGTCTGAATTAAAAGTACAAAATGCCAGAAAAAAACTCAGCAATTCAGGCAGCATTTGGAGAGAGAGAAACAGAGTTAATGTTTCGGGTCAATGAATTTCATCCAAACTGGGAAATACACTACTGGGGTGGGGTGGGGTGGTGTGGTGGAGCAGATACAATAATGGTGTTTAAAAGGCTTTTAGATAGGAACTTGGATATGCACAAAATACAGGCATGTGGATCACATTAGGCAGAGATTAGTTTAAATAGGCATCATGTTTGGCACTGACATTGTGAGCCAAAGGGCCTTTCCCTGTACTGTTCTGTTCTTTGTAAGTGCATTACAGAGTAGTCACCAGCTTACATTTGGTTTGTGTAATGAAGAGGAAACCACTTTATGAATTCACCCGGAAGAAGGGTTTGGCTCCCCAGAAAATAAGAAGTAAATGGGCCGATTATGCCTTTTCTGCAAATGCAGTGCATGAGTAGTGTGGTGAATGTTTGTGGAGACGGAAGGGTTGGGTGGATTCCTTAGGAACACTGAGGTGAAAGGTGAAAAGGTGTTGTGTCTGGCAGTGGCATCATGCATGGATGAATAAGTTTATTGGCCAAGTACTCACATACAAGAAATTTGCCTTGGTGCTCCACCCGCAAGTGACAACGACATACTGTGACAGTTAGGAATGACACATAAAACATTGAACATTAATAATAAAACATTATTGATTAAACATGTGAATTAAGTAAAATACCAGAGCAAAAGGAGGTTATTGTGTAGAGCTACTACTCATGGAAAAAAGCTGGGGGGTTTTTTCTGTCTGGCTGTGGCAGCTTTGACAGTTCGGAGTCGCCTTCCAGAGAGAAGTGATTCAAAGAGTTTGTGGCCAGGGTGAGAGGGGTCAGAGGTGATCTTACCTGCTCGCTTCCTGGCCCTTGCAGTGTACAGTTCATCAATGGAGGGAAGGTTGCAGCCAATTCTCAGCTGATCCGACGATTCGCTGCAGCCTCCAGATGTTGTACTTGGTGGCTGAGCCAAACCAGACCATGATGGAGAAGGTGAGGACAGACTCTACGATGGCCGTATAGAATTGGACCATCATTGCCTGTGGCAGATTGTGCTTCCTCAGCTGCTGCAGGAAGTACATCCTCTGTTGTGCCTTTTTGACTGTGGAGTCGATGGTAGCCCCCCATTTAAGGTCCTTGGAGATGATGGTTCCCAGGAACTTAAAAGACTCCATGTTGAAGTTAGCACAAATAATGTATCGTCTGGTGAATGCGGAGGCTGATGGGAAAGATGTGGATACATCTGATTAACAGCACATGGGCTGTGGGTTTCCAGGGGCAACATTCTCTCACCAACTGTGTACAACCCTTGGTCAAGTGGGTTTTGGGGCCGGCACTCATTGGGGGTGGGGTTATGTGCCAGATGCTGGAAGTTTCCATGGCGAGGGCGGAAGTTTCCATGGCGAGGGCGGAAGTTTGGCTGCTGGAGGTTGCCATGCACTGGTGGTTGCCCGGCTCTCATGGTTGCCAGGGAACAGTAGTTGCCAGGCACAGTAGGTTGCCAAGGCCGCCGGTGGTTACCAGGCGACAGTGATTGCAAGGAGTTGGTGGTTGCCAGGGGACAGGTGGTTGCCAGGCGCCGGTGGTTGCCAGGGAGCGAGCGGATGGTTGCCAGGCGCCGGCCAAGCGGGACCAGCCTAGGCCCGTCGGCCCGTCGGCCGAGTGGAGACATGGGGACGCGCGCAGGCTCCAAAGCCTCTCGGAGAGATGGTGGGATGCGGACTCCCCCAGGTACAGCAGCGGGGTTTGGAGTACGGAGACACTCAGCGATGCGCCTGGTGCCGCTCCCTCGGCCTGCGGCGATCCAGCAGCCCTGGCTCGCAGATGGGCAGTAGCCAAAGCTTCCCTTCCTGCTTCTCCATTTGTCCCGAGGTTGTCCCTGACCTACCGCACCAGCCCACTCGCTGCCCTTCCCGTTCAGCCCCCCATCCCCACTTCTATTTCCTCTGCCTCTTATCTCTCTTCCCACTACCCGCTCCCCTTTCCCTCTCTCCCCTTCTGCTCACCTCCTCCTTCCCCTCTTCCCTCTACCTCTCCCTCTCCCCTCTCTCATCTACCCCTCTCCTCTTCCCTCTCCACCTTCTTCACCCCGGTCTCTTATTCATTCCATCTCCCCGACCCTCTATCACACCTGACCTGAGTGAAGCCACCTTTCCGACACCGCTTCTTCTGCAATTAAGAGCTTACCCCTGTTATTGGTAACTGTATTTTGGATGTCCTGCCCCCCCCCCCCCCCCCCCCCCCTCCCCTCCAGTCCCACAGCAGCAGATCATCTCTGCCGCTTCCAAGTCAGTCAGTGTGTTACTGACACCAACTCTGGGACTATTCTCTCCTCATGGGATATTCTTCCCTTTGGACCCAAAGAGTAATTTAATGTAAGACATTATCAAAAGTACCATTTAAGTCAGTGAAAAGTCATATGGCAAGCACCTCTGCTGTGGGATTTGAGATTCTCACTGATTTCATATTCATAAATGAAAAAGTTGATTTAAATTTCAAATCTTAGGCATAAAATAGGACATTTGAAATAAAAGCAAATGGTAGGGGAACTGCGGAGAGATGAAAGAAAAGTAATTTCGGGTTAATATTCCTCCATCTGGCTAAAACTGATGAGATGAAAGGTCATTGATCTGAAACATTAACTCTGTTTGTCTCTCCACATATGCTGCCTGATGCACTGAGCAACCCCAGCATCGTCTGTTTTATGTCAGATATTCAGCATTTGCAATTTTTTTTGCTGTAACTATAATTCAGCAATATTTTTGCTGTAATTTTACTTTTAAAAGTCTTTTTGTACATTTAATTGGGGTATTTTTGAACATCTCCAAAAGCAAAAACGTGTTTTTGTGAAGTAATGTTAACATATTAAAGCACCCCAATACCTTGAACCATAAACGTTGACTCTAGTTTATTGTCACGTGTACCAAGGTATTGTGAAAAGCTTTTGTTGTGTGCAAACCAGTCAGCGGAAAGACAATATTAGGCCAGGTGATCAGAAACTGTGTTCAAGAGACAGGTATGAAAAGGTGAGGAACACACAGAGTAGGTTCAGAGTGAGAATTACTGAGTTTAGCATTCAGGAGCAGAATTTATGATTTCCAGTTCTCATCACAATAACAATTTACCTTGAACAGTTCATTACATGTAAAGCGTAAATTATTTAATATGTCTATTATGTGTGGAACATAACTTAGAAACGACAGATTTCCAATTTATAGATCGTTAAGCAGTATGGCAAAACAGTTAACACAAAGCCTAGATGCACCTGACATTTTGTAAACACAATCAGAGCAACAATTGCTCTAATTCAGACCATATCATTAACCAAAGGACAACACAAGTACAAAGATACCATGCAAATAAAGCTGTAAAATATCATGAAGTAAATTTGTTTAAGAAAGAACTGCAGATGCTGGAAAAATCGAAGGTAGACAAAAATGCTGGAGAAACTCAGCGGGTGAGGGAGCATCTATGGAGAGAAGGTTTTCGGGTTGGGACCCCTCTTCAGACTCATGTTGGGGGGCGAGCGGGACAAAGAAAGGAAGAGGCAGAGACAGTAGGCTTGTGGGAGAGCTGGGAAGAGATGGGGAAGGAGGGAGAAAGCAAGGACGACCTGAAATTGGAGAAGTCAATGTTCATACCGCTGGTGTGTAAACTACCCAAGCGAAATATGAGGTGCTGTTCCTCCAATTTGCGCTGGGCCTCACTCTGGCAATGGAGTAGGCCCAGGACAGAAAGGTCGGGTTTGGAATGGAAGGAGGAATTGAAGTGCTGAGCCACCGGGAGGTCAGGTTGGTTATTGCGAATTGAACAGAGGTGTTGGGCAAGGGATCGCCAAGCCTGCGCTTAGTCTCACCGATATAGGGGAATGGGGAGTGAGAGCAGAGGTCAGGATATAGAGGAGATCCTGGTGAGAGCCTCATCTAGACCTTTTCACTTTAAACTGCCGGCGGGACATCAATCGCCTCAATTTTTCCACTCCCCTTACTCACTCTAACCTCTCCCCCCCCCCCCCCCCCCCGAATGTACAGCCCTCCGCTCACTCTGCAACAACCTTGACTAGGTGATCAAACCTGCCGACAAGGGAGGTGCCGTGGTAGTCTGGCGTGCTGACCTCTACCGGTCTGAGGCCAGGCGCCAACTCTCAGACACCTTCTCCTACTTATGCTTGGACCATGACCCCACAGACGAGCACCTGGCCGTTATCTCAAGCACCATCACTGGCTTCAACGCTTCTGGATCCCTGCCCTCCCAAGCCTCTAACCTCATCGTTCCCCAACCCCCGCATGGCCCGATTTTATCTTCTCCCCAAAATCCACAAACCCGACTGTCCTGGCAGACCCATTGTTTCTGCTTGTTCCTGTCCCACCAAACTTATTTCCACATTCCTCGACACCATCCTATCCCCCCTGGTCAAATCCCTCCCCACTTATGTCTAAGACACCTCACACGCTCTTCGTCTCCTTCATGACTTCCATTTTCAAGGCCCCCACTCTCTCTTCTTCACTACGGATGTCCAGTCACTCTAGACCCTCATCCCCCACCTTAAAGCCCTCCGTTTCTTCCTCGTCCATAGAACCAACTAATCCCCGTCTACTAATAGTCTCCTCCGCCTAGCAGAGCTGGTCCTTATCCTCAACAACTTTTTCTTTGACTCCTCACATTTCCTCCAAATCCAAGGTGTCGCTATGGCACGTGCCTGGGTCCAGCTATGCCTGACCCTTTGTAGGGTTCGTCGAACAATCCTTGTCCGAAGCGTACTGTGGCCTATCCCCGAACTCTACCTCCGCTACATTGACAACTGCATTGGTGCTACCTCTTGCATCCATGCAGAACTCACAGACTTCATCCATTTCACCACTAACTTCCATCCAGCACTCAAATTCACCTGGACCATTTTCACATCTCCCTACCATTTCTAAACCTCACCATCTCCATCGCAGGTAACAGGCTACTGACCAACATCTACTACAAACCCACTGACTCCCATGGCTATCTGGAGTACACTTCTTCCCACCCTGCTTCCTGTAAGACTTTATCTGCTACTCCTAATTCCTCCATCTATGCCGCATCTGCACCGAGAAGTAGGTGTTCCAGACCAGGGCATCGGAGATGTCTTCATTCTTTAGGGAACGTGGGTTCCCCTTGTAAATAGATCGTTCTAAGCTTCCCCAGTCTAGTTTCAGTCAATAAAATACTGAATCAAGCACTTGAACAACTAAACTTTATTTTGGATAACACAACTCCTCTATACAATACCTAACCACCGCGGGTTTGATCCTTGTATCTGCTTGGCCAAGCCCTTCTAGCCTTGTGCAAGCAGAGACACTCCAAAAGGTCACACAATCCCAGGCGTTCTTCCAGAAGATCGACATTGGACCTTGTGGGAGCTACCTTTTATAGGTCCCTGAACCTTGAGGGGCCGATCCACATGGAGGTGGTCTCTGTACAGTCCAATAACACATATCGATCAACACAGTACATGATTGACAGTTTCCTAACCCAATAACATAGTAACTAATACATTGTATTTGGACAAAGCTTCTAGAAGGAAGCTAACATAGATAAATAATGCAACATGTGCCTTCGGATTCAGACAACCCAGACAAAGCTTAACATTTCAACCAATCAACAACTATCCAAATAAGGCTTCGCAACATTATTTACACTATGTATATCTGGTTTGCATTGACCCAATCAGTTCCATGCATTTTACATCTTATTGTAAGACTTCTGCAGATGTCCCATTCTTTCTCTGCAACTCTTACCTGGACCACAGATAAACTGGCACCATTCAGCAGCCTGTCTCAGTTCTGCAAAGGCACATTTAACTTGACCAAAATGGCCTATCAGCACACAAGTCCTTACTCAATTTTAATACCATGGCTACTCCTATTTAGCCAGGATTAACATTCCTTCCTTTTATCATATATGATAAACCATCATTTATGGTAACCTGATAATCAGATATACATGGGTGACTATTGCATTATCAATCTATTAACAACAAGATGATGATGTCTTTTCCCAAAATCACATCAAGCTTCCCGAGTTTATGTGGGCGTAGCTTCACTATTTCCATTTGATGAATCTTCACCTGCCGAGTTTTCGTGGGCGCGAATCCCCTCCATCCATGTTGTTGATCCTTCCATACTCTACCCATAGTTGAACCTATAATTCCTAAGAAAACTTGGGAAAAAGCATGTTACCATTCATGCACTAATGCTTTCCCATACATTATTATACTCAGTCACAAGCCCTTTTTCCATTTACTTTCGCTATTCTATTCCATAATATAATCTTTCCTATCTTAGGATCAACATTAATTAGCCCTCTCTGTATTCACACGATGTTCTTCAATGTATATCTGTTGATGATTTCTCATATAAATTTCAGCTGGGTTCAGTCCAGATTTCCCTACATGCGTGACACTTATTTAAAGCAAACCATGAGGAATGGTTCAATTCAACCAAATTCAGTCTCAGCCTTCAATTTAATAATTTATATCTTGGGGTCCGTCTCACCCTCTTTATTCCACGGGTTGTGGTCGATAACACAAATCAATCCAATTCCTGTGGAATTCCCAGCTGTTCAAATATAATCAATTAATTTCCATATGTTGTCAATTTTATTATAAAGTCAATTAAGAATGCTGAATCTAAGGACAACTTCTTTACACCTTGATAATAGGAGCCGCTTTACTATCAATTGTTAGACAAATTTAGATCCACTGGTCAAATACATCAACTCTGACGCAAATACCCATTCCCTTAGTACTTCTAATTCAATACCATCTTTCTAGTCCATTGTACAACTCACAGGCAATAGGGATTCTTCCTTATGCCTAGTTTCCTCTTACCACTGAGTAACTTTCTGGATGGTTAGTATTGACCTTCCGAGGGGAACTCATTATCTAAACTTTCAGTCTACCTCATCATTCTATACCACCACCTTACGTTCCCAGGGTATTTATTAAATTCTGATATCCGCTAGGATCTGTCCCTGTCTTGATAGCCGCTAAATAGTCCCGTCCCATCTTTGATTATCCTCCCATGGGTGAGACAAGAGAAGAATGCTAAGTCAACAATCAATTCTCTAATTATTTTAAGACTATATCCCATAAGCCCTTTTCAAATCAATTTATTTTTAATATCTAAATTTAGACGCAAAGTGAGCATTTTGCCCCAGAACCACAGAGGAGTATTCATTTTCAAATTTCTAAATTCAATTCTTGAAATTGGAGCTTGCCCCATTAGTCTTCAGAGGTTGTCTGTATTTTATTAGAACATGTTGGATGTTGGTCTTTTCTTTTCCATTCACTGGTGTCAAATGTTATGTTATGTTAAAGTTGGGCACTAGGGAAGGTGTCTTCTTCATCTTTCTCAATGTTAATTCTAAAGGAGTGGTAATACCGAGGTGCAGCCTTTTTTGTTTGATGGCCTCTCCCAGATAGTATATTAAAGGGACAGGACAGTACCACTTCTTCTTTGTTGTTGGTCTTTGTCTCTGGAGAGCTACCTGGATGGAGATAATGGCTGCACATCCTACCTGAGCTATGTCTTCTGCCCGTTCTTAAGGGTCCACATATTCTTTACCTCACTCCCCAGATAGTGGTATGTTGTAGGTGGCACCATACTACAGGATTCCTGGGATCTTGGATATTCCCTAAAATAGTTGTTCATCCACTCTATATCCTCTACGATCCCTAATTTCTTCATGATCCTGGAAATTCTTTCTTTAACCCAGCTCTCCCACTCGCTCCCTTGTCGGACAGGCTCAACTCCAATGTCCCATTCCCCCACAAGTGTAACATTGATTAGACAATGTAGTTGAATTTCTTTTACCCCGTGGTTCCAGTGGAATGGGTTCTAAATTGGGAGTATAATTGTAATAATAACCTGGGAAGTCTGGGACTCTACTTTCTCCCATTCCATTCCCTGCTAACATTTGAGGACTCCATGGTCCTGAGCCAGAGCTTGGTCCCTCCTTCTTGACCATACGTTCAGTTTCTCTTTTGGCTACAGGATAATTTTCCTGTTTCCTACCATCCTTCCAATAGTGCCTCACAGCTCTGGCCATTTGACTGGCGCAGTTGACAGACCAGTCACTGTTATCAGTCTTAATTGAGTCAGCTTCTGTAGTGGGGACACAATTCAATAAGATGGCACAATATTGTGGGGAACTTGCTCCATTTTGATAGTTTAAGTCACCTGATTGGTCCATGTATAATTTTGAGAATCGTTCTAAAAATTCATCTGCTCCCCCTTTTTCTGGTTTTATCTCCAGAATTCGTGTTAAATCATTTGGATTTTGAAAAGTGTTTGCAAGGGGCGTTAAAACAGCCTCTTCTCTTGCACTATTATCCACTATTATGTTTGTCTATGTTTCATATGTTGGGTGTCGTAGGGCTACTAGAAATTTGTTGTTTTCAGCTGGAGTCATTATTTGTTGTATATTCTCCCATAAGTCTTGGGAATCTGCATGATATACACGCATTGTGGTTCTTAAATAATCTATAAAAGCAGCTGGTGACTTCTTTCTATCAGGGATTTTGTTTAGAACTGCCATTATTTCATGGGACTTCCACGGAGTATGGAGTCTGTGGTATGAGGATTGTTTATACCTACTGCGCTGGTCAAATCAAAGGCTGTACTCAGCAGTTCCCTCACTGGGAACTGTCTTTGGGATATCGGTTCAATTTGTAGACTTTCAGTTACATCAAAATTTATCTCGGTATCTTCAATCACTGTCTCACCCTCAGATGAATCTTCCCGTTCACTAGGGCGTTCTCGATACTGTCCAAATAAGTAGTTCCTCTTTCTCACTGCTCGTATAATCTGTCTAGGTTGTGGCTCACAGAAATATTCTGGTGGTTGCACTATATCCTACCTTCCTTTTCGTTCTACTGCGGGTGCCGTAAGCTACTGGATGATCTATTAATGGTGGAGTGGATAGTGTCAAAGAATCCGGCACCCCGGTCGCTGCTATCGGTAGAGTATGCTCAGATGTAGAATCTGCAGAAGTTGTTATAGATTCTGCAGACCTAAAATATTTATTACGGACACAAGTCATGCAAGGTGTAAGTGAAGCCTGGGATACGCAAGAGGAACACGGTGGGAACTGTGAACTTCCACTAGCGTTAACATTTGTCCATTCTTCCAAATATTCATCTCCTTCCCCCTGGCGGTCAGCAGTAACCATCGGATCCCTAAACTTTAAATTTACAGGGACTAGTTTCCTTCCAGGAGATCTACCTCTTCCCTGTTCTGTGTGTTTTCCTTCATCTCCACTCCTGTCCTTCCTACTGCCTGGAAGTCGATCTACTTCGCCTTCTTTCAGTTCTATTCCAAGTTTAGAAATCTCTTTTTCCAACGCCATCCTCCTAACCTCTTTATTTGCCTTTCGTTCTTCATAATATTTCTTCCATAATCCTATTAATCCCTTTGCACTCACTATTACAATGCTGCCAAATTATTAGTTCTATGTATTTTATCTCTTTTACTGCTCTATTGCCCCCCAGCGGCCATAGCTTGTTTCCTAATTTCTTATTTAGCGCTCCTGACAAATCTCTTAATTTCTCTGGCTTGTGAGGGAACTCATTGCATATTATTTGCAATGGGCTCCTAGCATCTTCTGTCTTATCTCGGTCTATGCTGTTCCCCATGTCTCTGAACAACCAAAACAGAATTCCTAAGTCCTTCACTCCTTTCTTTTAATCCCTAAAGTTATCAAGCTCGCTCTTGAACAGTGGCAAACGGCTCTGAATCCAAAGATCAGAGTACTCCAGGGAACAATCAAACACATTCGAGCACAATCAAACACTTTTCCGCAACTCGTTTAACCCTCAATCGAAACACATGAAAATGAGCTCCACACACGCAAGCAACACTGTACACAGACAAGAAATCACACTGCTTATTATTATCATGCACAACCACACTCCTACATAGACCACATTCATTCATCTAATGTCGCATTCAGTAACTGTACAGTTCCAAATGCAAATCAATCCTGCGTCACGCTGTTATCAACCAGTGAACCTCTCCCTCTGATACCGAAGACTTCCCCCTTCCTGTGGTACTCTTTGCTGAGGGGTACTACTTTTTAATTGACTATTGTCCCTCCTTCAGATACTTTCCTCCTGCTAAGACTGGGGACTTTTATTGGGGGACCTCTATCCTTCCACTCTAAGTTCTCAGAATTAGGGGTACTTTTTCCCGTCCGGGTACTTTTCACCCAAAAAAACAGGTTCCCTTCTCTCAGTTACTCTTTGCTATCAGGTACTAATCAACAATCGATCAAAGGGGGTATGAACTCCTGGTTGATCAGCTGCGATTTGGATTCCAATTACAATAACAGTCGTAATCAACTATTTATCTCTACAGCAGTTTCAAACCGATATCAAAACAGTGTTTCTAACATTCAAACGTTAAATCAAAAACAATACACAGTACACAGTAAATACAATGCAATACCAGCAATCTTAATACACTATAACAATTACTTTAAAGCATTATTATGCCCAGGTAAATCAGGAGAGAATATATACACTTCAAATCCAAATCGATTCACAATTTTTTTAATATATACCTCTGAAAGGTATCTTTACAGTTTTTACAAGGGATTTATACATGTTAGCTTGGAAGGAAAGATATATACACTAGGAATTAACCAGCACTTCAATATGAGATACTGAATATTATTGAATTTGATCCGAATTCAACATTTGCACAGAACGTCTCTATGAGCATGACATTTTCAGATTGATTAAAGTACTTTTGACCAATCGATATCTTTCGAGATTCCTTCCTCCGTTTTACAGGTATCAAGATATCTCACACAGGTGGGGATTTTAACCCGCCTAGGTACACCTTAGCAAAGGGTTTCCCTTTTTACCTACCAAGTATCGGGTGTCAGTGCGTAGCCTCTTCACGCTGGCAGTCGATGCCGATTTTCGGAGCGCCTTTCCAATCTGCGCCCCCAGCACGACGCAGTACTTTGCCACTTAGCACCGCTTAAACCCAGTTTGTCTTTAAATATCCCGCCAATCGGATATCCAACTTTGGCCCGAGTTTTGGCAGGCCTCTAACCCAAAGGAGTGGGCCTGCAACCCAACCTACTTTTATGGGCCTCTAACCTAATGGAGGGGGCTTTTACCCCAACCCCAAATTGGTCCAGCAGTAGCTGCAGCTACCAGCTTTGATCAAGAGTTTCAGGCCTCTATCCCAGGAAAGGGCTTCTAACCCAACCCCAGCAGGGCCTCTAACCCCACCCTGGTTTTAAGGGCCTCTGACACAAAGAAGCACAATCACCTCTTACCCCTCCCCCCCCCCCCCCCCCCCCACCATAATTCCAAGTGTTAGAATGGTGAAGATAGACACAAAAAGATGGAGTAACTACGCGGGACAGGCAGCATCTCTGGAGAGAAGGAATAGGTAATGTTTCAGGTCGAGACCCTTCTTCAGTCTGAAGAACTGAAACATCACCCATTCCTTTCCAGAGATGCTACCTGTCGCACTGAGTTACTCCAGCTTGTTGTGTCTATCTTTGGTTTAAACAGCACCTCCAGTTCCTTCCTACACATTTAGAATGGTGAAGATCTTTTTGGGGATGCAATCATTATTGCTCCATCAGGTTAATGTTGGAGAAGAGCAGCTGCATAACTTGTTGTGGAAAAGGACTTTTGTACCAATTTTCTTTTACCTCTTTTACCCGCTTCCTCTTGGTTACCTTGGTTGCAGTCTACTTCGCCACTCTTTCATGATGGAAGTCTAGAGGTGTGTTCTTGAAAGTCCCGTACCCTGATGATCATGGTGTAGACCCCAGTAGATTTAACCTGTTTTATTGTTTTGCCAAGCTGCCTCGGTTGTTCTAAAATTGTTTGCTTGCAATTCCAACACAACATTGGAAGTAAATCAGTACTTGTGTCAAAAAGTGGTGCTGAACAGCACAACCTTGCAGCCTGTATTCAAATACCTAACCCTGTTTGATGGACCTTTGCTCGAGGAAACTTTGCTCAGTATTAAACCTGTTGTCACTGAATTTCCAATGTTTAATGAATAAATATTTGTTACTCTCTGCCTGACTCGGACTCTCTTCCTGTCTTCAACATATTCTTTATTTGGAGAATGCATTTCTTGTCATGGGAATGTTTGTTGGGTTATTGCATTGGCAGTTTTGATGACACTTTGCACACACTGTGCCTATGCTGGGAGCATCTGAGGAGTATGGAGCAAGTGTTACCGAGTACCATTGCTGGGACACCTGAAAGGTTTTGAAGGGACAGTGAAGCAGGAAAACCTTTACCTTATATCTGAACATGCATTAGCTGGTCTGTGACTGAATGATCAGAGAATAAGGACTTCTACTTTGTATTTAATCCATACTCATATCTGAACTATATCTAAGAATTAAAGTCAAAGTGTAATTTTTATAGAATGATGTTGTTCATAATTGATAATCTGGATAATTGTGTTATTAGTGGAGAAGAAGAAGGAGAAAAAGGAGATTGAAGAGATTGTTCCAATTGTGGAGGAGCCAGAGAAGGATGATGTTTTGAGGGGAGAAGACATCATGGCCCTGGCAATAAAACCAGAGGACCTGACTAAGGTACGGAGTGGTGTTTTGTTTCTACTGTCTGGGTGATGCATTTTTAAAGTGTGGCTGTGTTTACCTGGGCTTTGTGCTGAAATGCCGATATGGGCGGAAGTCTACAGAGCAAGACTACAGTGGTCAAAGGTACAAAAGACTACAGTGGCCACCTCTGGCTCAGATGTTTGTGAGGAAGTGCGATTTATTATGGAATTATTTTAACAAACCTTTTCTTTTTGCAATAATTAATTGCATTTTCTTAAAAATACTTTCCTCTCCCTGTGGACCAGAAGCTGCAGTTCTTCAATTCTTTTTTGATTCAATCACTGTCAAAGCTAGTATTTATTACCAGTCATAACTGGGAAAGTGCTGGTGAGTCATCTTGTTCAACTCCTCAATTATTAGGCAGAGAGCTCCCTCATTTTGGTTGTGCAACAGTGAAGGTACGACAGCTTGTTTCCGGGTTAGGATAGTGCGTGACTTGGAAGGGAACTTGAGGTGGCTGCATTCCCAAATGCCTGCAGCATATTTGGGAGGAATTGTGGAAGGTGGCTTGACCAGTTACAGTCTTGCCTGTCATGAGGGTACACACTGCAGTTGCAATGGAGGCAAGGAATGTTTATTGTGATGGATGAGGTTTGGTTTAAAGGACCACTTTGTCCTGGATGGTGATATGTTTTTGAGTCATGTTGGAGCTCCAGTCAGGCATCAAATGTTGGGAAAGAAGGATAAGAAGTAGAGAAATGAAATTGATATTTCTGTATCTATCTTCAATGGAAGGAAGCACGGAAAACCTACATTCACAGATTTAGGATGAATGAGGGTGTAAATGGGATTAACCTGAGTTAAAAACTACTATTAGATAAGTTAATGGTACCAAACCATGATAGATCCTCAATATCTTATGATCTGTGTCTTAGGGATATAATGGAGGACAAAGGTAATAGTGGATGCAGAGATTTTCATCTTTCAAAATCCTATGGAATCTAGAATTACTTCCCACAGATTGAGAGATAGCAAATATAAGCCCAGAATCTAGGAAAGGAAAGAGAAAATAGGGAGCTGCATAAACCAGTCAGGCTGACATCAGAACGAAAGAACACAAGAATTAAAAGCAGGAATAGGCCATCTGGCCACTTGAGCCTATCTCGTGGCTCATCATGATCGTGGCTGACCATCTATCTTAGTGCCATTTTACAGTACCAACACATGGTTTGGTTAACCTTAGGGTTGCCAACTTTTCTCACTCCCAAATAAGGGACAAAGGGTCAAAATAAGGGACAAATTCCCGATGACAATTCGTTGACCGACTCGGCCGTGGCTGGGTGAATGCTGGATTGCACACAAAGCCCAGCTGGCGGGCTAGCTGAGGAGTTTTGGCCCGGGCACTGGAGGCGAGCAGCATCGCACGCAAAGTCCGGCACCCCATGAACCAATGATCGGCCATGAGAAGGAGGGGTGGTGGTGTCAACACTAAGGGAAGGTTCGAAGGTCGGACAGCTGGCCGGGCTGCCGACCGACGGGGCCACAGGTGAGGCGCTGCTGTTGCTGCACTCCATGGGCTGCATGACTTTGGACGGGTGGGGCGGGGCTGGACCCAGCGCTCCGACCCGACAGTCCACTCGACCCGAGTAGCAGCAGTCAAATACGGGACAAGGGCGGTCCCGTATGGGACAAACCAATTTAGCCCAATATACGGGATGTCCCGGCTAATATGGGTCGGTTGGCAATCCTAGTTAACCTCTTCACATATCAAAATCTATCAGATCTGTTTTGAGTGAACTCAGTTGCTGAGTTATCACAGCCCTCCAGATTCTGGGGTATTCACCACACTCTCAGTAAAGACATTTCAACTTATCTCAGTCCTAAATGGCCTACCTTTATTCTGCTGGCTCTTTGAGATGGGTGACTCATGTAGATGACGTTCCCAATGCACCAGGCTTGGTCCATCACTCTCTGCAGCTTCTTGCATATCTAAGCATTAGAATTGCTATACCAGGCCATGATGCAACCAGGCAGGATACTTTGTCTTACATAGGCACCCTGTTAAGACCATCAAGATTTTATAGGTTTTAATTAACCATCTCATTCCTCTATAGTAGATACAAACCTCACCTGTCCAACATTTCCACCTTCCCCACTAATTATTCTCTAAATGTTTTTCAACACATTAACATCCTTTCATGTCGGCAACAATATTCCTTCCTCGATAACCATCAACACAACAATATTTATCTCAAAGTTTGCAAGACCAAGGAGCTGATTGTTGACGTCAGGAAGGGAAAGCCAGGATCCATGATTGCATAGAACTGAAAGGCATGGCGTTAGATTGGAAATGTTGATAGTTATAGGGTCCTGTGTGCCTGTGTACTAGGGTTACCAACTGTCCCGTATTAGCCGAGACATCCCGTAAATTGGGCTAAATTGGTTTGTCCCATACGCGACTGCCCTTGTCCCGTATTTAATTGCTACCAGGCACGGAAATCACTATCAAAACATGGGGGGGACCGGGGAACACACAATTTATTAGCGGCCGTGCATGCATTCGTACACACACACACACACACATGCGAGGCTTTGGGGACTTCAGCCGTGGGCCCGGTGGACGCGGAGAAGCAGCGCTAAATCCAGCTCAACTCTGCCTGTCTTGCCGGGTTAACCTACAGCTCTGCCTGGACTGACGGTACACCAGTCTAGAGCCGATTCTTGAACTATCTGACTATCTGATTCTTGAACTGATTTATTGTGATGCTGCTGCAAGCAGGATTTTCATTATACCTGCACCTCACCTCACTGGTGCATATGACAATAAACCACACCTGAGATAGAGATGAGGCAATTTTTTTTCTCTCAAAGGGTCTTCTGTGATGACTCTTTGTAAAAAGGCTTTGAACATTTGTAATGCTGGGACAGATATATTCTGAAGCAATGGGGTGAAAATGTAATGTGTGAGTGGCTGGAAATGCAGGGTTGAGGTTGCATTCAGATCGCTTGTGAGCAGAATCAAGGGCTGTGTGGCCTGCTCATTTTCCTATTTAAATTGTCTGTTCAGTAAAATGTAGGTTCAGTTTAGAAGGAATATTTTCTGGGAGATGAATAGTCAACAAAGTTATAGACCCCAACAAAGGACAGGAGAGAATGTTGGGGGAAAAAATAGACAATCTGTGTTGAATTATGGAAAAAGGAATTGCGAACCGAGAAAAGACTGTCTTTCCTCTTATTGGAGTTGTGCTAACCAATCAATTAGTTCTTCTCCTTTACATCCCAATAGCTGCATTTTCCGCGAACTCCTTTAAAGATAATTCCAACCACCAGTAGAATAGTAGTTCGGAAACCAAAACCCATGGAAATTGTGATGGTAAAAAAAATTATTGCCAAACCTGCGCCACCAATGGATGAATTGAAAACTATGGACTATTCAGGTGAGTTATATTTTTGTTTGCATGGGTGACGATAACTCTTTTCTATCAATCATTTAATGAAATGGTTTGGTTTGCTAGAGGCACCACATCTTTGTGATCGGACTTATTTATAGATACATGTGCTCAATTACCACTGGGAAAAGATGATTACAATGATTTGTTGGCACCTTTATTGTCACATGTACTGAGTAAACTGAAATTCTTTTTGCATACAGTTCAGTAAAAGTATAACTATACATAAGCATATCTTAGATTCATCACAAGTGTATAGGAATAGTACACCGAGATAGTATATCTCGCCGATTTCAAGTCCTAGTTTATGTGCAAAATTCTTAAGCAACACTGCACTGCAATAAATTTACATTGTTAAAAATGATGTTATTACATTGTTTGGTTATAGTTTTATTTTTAATTGGTATTAAAATAAAATTGGAGTGTATTCAAAAATAGCACAGAAAATGTTGGTGTACTAGAACAGAATTGGAGCAGTTAAAAGGGACATGGATCTACGGTGGGTAAATAAAGTTAAGCTTTACATCAATGGCAAAATTACATTACCATTTCAAGAATCTTCAGATGATTAAGAAGACTCGGGAAAATAAACAGTAATATTTAATAATTTTGCAAACCAACAGTTCAAGAAACTAATGCTTACTGCTGATTGTATGTGATACTAACTTATAAATTGCATAAATATAATAGAATACCAAAATCATATTTTCAGTAGCATTGCAGTGCGGCAATAGTGGGGGAACAGAAAACTGTGTAATGGCAAAAGTAACCACTGTCAAATGTCTGAAATTTGCTGTGCATCATTGGCGTTGACTAAAGAAAGTATTGATTTATTTGCTGATTTTCACAATCCCATCATATACAAAAGCATTTTGGCAGCCAATTAAGTAGAATCCCCACCAATATTGCATGCTGATGTTATACAGTGACTGTGATGCACTGTAACCAAATGTTTTATTTAAATTCATATTCAGGGTTTGAGAATCAATGCAAACCTATATTTATTGCCCATCCTTTACAGACTTTGAAAAGGTGGTGATGAATCATGAAGTCGTACAGCACAGAAACTATCCCATCAGCCGATCAACTCTATGTCGATTGTCAAGTATCTATCTACATTCATCCCATTTTCCAGCACTTGGAATACAGTCCTCTATGCCTTGGCAATTCAAGTGCTCAGCTAGATACTTCCTAAATCTTAGGTTCAATTTGCCATTTGATTACATTATATCAGTTGCAAACAGTGCAAACAACACAACACCCTTCAAAAAGATTGTCCAGGGTTCTCATCCTGAAATGTTGATGTTTAATTACACCAAAATATCGTGAGAGAATAGTTCTGGGTAATTATGTAAAACTCAAAAAGGTTAAACATTTTTTAAGTATTATTGTTGTCAGTGGAGCAGTTCCCCCTATAACATTGTGCTGCCTTTTAGCACGGAAAAAACAACTGTTCATTAAGAAGTGTACCTAACTGCTGCTGCGTGATGCTCTCTCTCATTGCCTCTCTGCGAAAATTCAGCCCTTTGTTTTCCCTCACAGTGCATCTATAGTAGTCATCTCTATGTGTCAGCGCCATAATTATGGTGCATATTGAACTATTTTCTAACAGAAGGCACATAGTTACCTACAATATTTCTATTCATGTTTTAACTCTGCAGGTCCTGGGGGTCCTCGATTTGATGCAGAGGGAAGAGTTCTGCCTCACAGTGTCCTTGGATGCCTGGTAGATTTTAAACGTGAATTGCTTGCGAGGGGACTTACCGAGGTAGACTACTCAAATGCAGCAAAGCTCCTATTATCAGAACAATATGGATAGTTAAAGTAACAAGGACGTACAGATAAAACAATGGATGTGTGAATAGCCAAGAATGTGAATGAGTGTGTATCAGCAGGTGAATATGTCGGTCAGTGGATGTGAGAGCATGCCAGTGAGCTTGGGCAGTTTGCTGTTGATACCCTGTTGTGTGAAGAAGGTCTCGACCCGAAACGTCGCCTATCTCCTTCGCTCTTTAGATGCTGCTGCACCCGCTGAGTTTCTCCAGCTTTTTGTGTAACCCTGTGTTGTTATGAAGTTGCATTTCTGGATTGATTTGAACTTTGTTGCCTTCCTAATAATTCAGAAAGTTAAATCAACACAGTGACGCAGCTACTAAAGCCACTGCCTCACAGCTCCAGCCAACCGGTTCAATTCTGTCCTCTGGTGTTGTCTGCCATGAGTTTATACATTCTCCCTGTGACTGTGTGGGTTTCCTCTGCCCGATGTATGTAGAATCAGTATAAATTAAGTGATTGATGGTTGGACTTGGTGGGCTGAGAGGCCACTTTCTATTCTGTATCTCTCAACATTACACTTCACGCATAGTGATGTCCTTATATACAGCAGGCTGAGAGACGTTACCTTGTCCCGAAGTAACAATACTTGATTGTTGATTTACGATTACTGTCTCTGGTGCACATATAATCCTGTTCTCCATCACTGACTGCACAGGCCAATGATTGCAAGAATCATCTTTCTTCGCATTATGCACTGTTTCCTGTGCTCCTCAGATGGCCAACGTGATATCTGACCGTCTTCCTTCCGAACCCAAATCCCAGGAATTGCCAGTATATGAAAAGAAACCCGAGGATAATATATATGCCAATTTGCATAATCAGGACAATGCCTTGGCAAACTGGCAGTGGCACATGGCAGAGCGGAAGAGGACACAGAAGATACTCTCAAGTAAGTATATTTCTGCATGAACTGAGTAATGTTTACTTATAATCTTACTCTTTTTGTCACATATTTGAGCTGTTGCGCTGGTTAGTTGACGACACATTGATGAATAATTCATCAAAGCAGACCAGCAGATCTCAGCACAGGTGTCTGTAACGAGTCACTTTAACCAGCTTTAATTGTAAGAATTTCAGAGAGCTGTCATGTAATGGTTGCTTCTCCTGTTCACCAAATGATCAATGCTGAAAAATCAGAGAAAACAATGGATTTGTATTTTGTATAGTGTTTTTTTTTGTATATTAAGTACATCTTAAGGATGAATTGTCGCCTATCTCCTTCGCTCCTTAGATGCTGCTGCACCCGCTGAGTTTCTCCAGCCTTTTGTGTACCCTTAAGGATGAATCACATTGGTTAAGATACTTGATACAAAGATCTCTGACAGTTTTCCCACAACAGACTTTAGACGATGGCTGTAAATGCCTTATTGTCACTCTCCCATTATTTAATGCAGGGCCCATAACACAGGCAACCCTTTACTCTCTGGAGACAGTTGTGAATCTGAATTAAGTTAAGTGTAAATTTTGAAAATCAGTATTATCTTGCAGATCAAAACCATATGAAAGAACCAGTCTGCTGAAGGTCACAGAATCAAAACATGTACTGTATCTTTCCACTTTTTTTTACAGTATTTTCTATTTTTATTATTTGAAGAAGTGAACAGTGGAGAGGTCCAGGAAGGGTATCAACTGCTTACGGCCAAGACTGAAGGCAGCGGGCCAAAATCCAGATTTAAAGCAATGCATTAAAAGAGGCTAAAGCGATGAAGGGAATTGAGGAAGTAATAAAACATAACGCAATTGTGGTGAAGGCAGTGGATATCCAGACCTGCAATACAGTCTCATCTATAATTGTTTGGGAGAACTGATACTGAAATTATAATAGTCTTATTTTACGTTGTAATCTTTTTGGTTGCTTGGAACCTAAATAGTGACGGTATAAGAATTTCCATTGATCTGAATGAAGGGATGGAGAAATTGGATGGTGAATACCCTCTTCCTCTTAAGTGGACCCTTGGGAAATTTAGGCTGTTCCAGATTTGTCAAACATCACTTCTCTTGAAGGGTCTCAACCCAAAACGTCACCCATTTCTTCTCTCCAGAGATGCCGCCTGCCCTGCTGAGATACTCCAGCTTTTTGAGTTACTCTCTCTTCGGTTTAAACCAGCATCTGCAGTTCATTCCTACACATCACTTCTCTTCACATCTATTGAGATGTTGCAGCACACAGAAAGGGTATTCAGATAGTCAGTGACCCACACTAACCTACCATTGTGACTCTCTGAACCGCCAGCGCATTGTATGATTTAAAACAACTCTTGATACCTTCACCTCACCAACTTCAACATTGGAAACCATTGAGAGAAAGCCTTAAGTGAAAATATTGCATTTGAAAAAAAACTAATTTGAAATTAAACGTCAGAACCCCCAAGTATCACCAATCTCAAAGTGCTGAATGGTTGCAGACGAGATGTAGGTGATGTGGCTACATAACACACAAGTGACAAGTCAGCTCTTCCTCTACCTGTAGCTGCAATAACCTGCGTGGAACAGTGAACCACATCATCATATCCATCCTTTTTGATATGAAATCCCTAACTGAAAAGCAAGTGTTCCAGTAACAAGCATTTGTAACCTCCTCATTGACCTGGCAGCCTGCAAGGTTCAATACACCCTGCTATGGCAGTGCCATGAAGCAGAGAAGGTTTCCTATTCCTAAATAACGACCTATCATTATTATAGGTCGCAGATCATGAATATAAATTTGTAATAGAGTCTGTGAAGTGCTCATTATGTGCAATCTTTCTTCTTGTAAATACAAATCTGAATCAACTTAGAAAATGATTTTGCCTTTTACAGAGTTCCTTAATAAGCCAGTGGAAGACCTGGTGATGAATCAATGTGAGGATTTGGGACAAATGCGGCAGCAGTCTGCACTCATAGATCAGACTATAGCAGCTCTGGGCCCTGGAAAGGTAAAAAAGGTTTCCTCTCATTCGTGCATGCTAACTCAGGTGCACAGCTACAGTAGAAACATAGACGTAGAAATTAGGTGCAGGAGTAGGCCATTCGGCCCATTGAGCCTGCACCGCCTTTCAATATGATCATGGCTGACCATCCAACTCAGTATCCCGTACCTGCCTTCTCTCCACACCCTCTGATCCCCTTAGCCACAAGGGCCACACCTAACTCCCTCTTAAATATAGCCAATGAACTGGCATCAACTACCTTCTGTGGCAGAGAGTTCCAGAAACTCACCACTCTCTGTGTGAAAAAAGTCTTTCTCATCTCGGTCTTAAAGGATTTCACCCTTATCCTTAAGCTGTGACCCCTTGATGTCTACATCACGTCATAAGTAAATCCTTTGCAGATTGCTCCTTAGTTTTATGTTTATCTCTTGCAAAAGTATACTTTATTTATGTTGTGCGACTCTCGGGCAATTTCTCCTCTAGTGAGATGCTCATTCCAGTGAGGCACAACAAATAGCGCATAGATCTAAGTACAATACAGCACTGGAACAGGCCCATTGGTCCACAATATATATCTGGAACATGATGTCAAGATCAACTCTTAATTATCTGCACATAATCTACATCGCTCCATTACATGCATTTCCATGTAAATCATGGCTAGGCTGCAGAATGATGCTCAGTTTGTTAAGTTAGCTGTCATCCAGTGAACAGAAAATATCATAATTTTCTCTTTCAAATGTTCAGGGTTACTCCATTGGGAGTGAGTTTTGGAGCATACCACCATGGATAGGAGATGAGTTAAGTGGTGTCAGAGCAACACTGAATCAAACAGAACGTGGATTCGCACCTCCTATTGTTCACATTGGGAAATCTCGAACTATGAAGCAGGAAACTGGTATTTTCTAAATCTACGTTAAATTGGGTGAATTTGAATTAAAGATTTCTTGCAATTAACCAAAGTTAACCTACAAAGACGGTTTAACAGAAATGAATTTTTTTGCATTATGTCTGATAGACCAAAGTGAATCAGATCTTAATCACAATCTCATCAAACAAGAGCACTGTTTATCTTCTCTGATAATCACCTTACCAGGAAAATAGAGAAATCGCTGGGTCTTTCCCACAACATGATGTAACATGCATCATTTCACTTTCAATTGAAAGCAAGAGGATACATTTTCTATTAAAAATGTAAACTTAAAAGTTTGACTTTGGCCTATCCCTCTGAGCACAGAGCTGGTAGTATTGGCAATGTTTCCATTTGCATTACCTGACCATACATCATAGAAAAGTACAGCACAGGAACAGGCCCTTTGGCCCACAATACTGTTTGCCTTTTACAGGGCGGCACAGTGGTGCAGCGGTAGAGTTTGTGCATGACAGCATCAGAGACCCGAGTTCGATCCTGACTGCGGGTGCTGTCTCCCTGTGATCACGTGGGTTTTCTCCAGGCACTGGTTTCCTTCCACATTCCAAAGCTGTGCAGGTTTGTAGGTTAATTGGCCTCTATAAATTGTCCCTAATGTGTGGGATAGAACTAGTGTACAGGTGATCATTGATCGGTGCGGCCTCAGTGGCCGAAGGGCCTGTTCCAAGATGTATCTCTAAAACTAAAACTGTTCCTTGTGTTCACTCTTGTATTCAGAGCCTTGCCTCTTCTTTTGGGAATCCTGGGCATCACATTCTTCAATCTGCCTCCAACAGATGACTGAGATTATGAACACTGTTCCCCAGAGAAATGGCAGCAGCTTTCTGGTGCAAGAGCGCAATGTTCCGACTCAGGAGTATAGATTTACTGCTCCCACCCTGACCAATGCCCTCCTTGCACCCTAGCAATGAGTCATCCCAAAAACCCAGTCAAGAACAGGTCAGTCTAGGGCTAGGTCTACATGGTTCAGTACTTCTTGAGGCCACTTCATAGCCATCCACAATCACCACCGTGTGCTGCTGTCCAAATGTGCTGCAGTAATTGTGGGTGCACCTTGTATGACAGATAGGATTGGCAAAGGCACCCAGAGGGCAGATACTCAGGTATCTGAGTATCACCCAGGTATCACTCAGGTGATGAAACACAGAAACATAGAAAATAGGTGCAGGAGTAGGCCATTCGGCCCTTTGAGCCAACACTGCCATTCAATATGATCATGGCTGATCATCCAAAATCAGTACCCAATGCTGGCTTTTTCCCCATATCCCTTGATTCCCTTAGCCCTAAGAGCTAAATCTAACTCTCTCTTGAAAACATCCAGTGAATTGGCTTCCACTGCCTTTTGTGGCAGAGAATTCCACAGTTACACAACTCTTTGGGTGAAGAAGTTTTTCCTCATTTCAGTCTTAAATTGCCTACCCCTTTTCCTTAAGCTGTGACCCCTGGCTCTGGACACCCTCAGCTTCGGGAACATTTTTCCTGCATCTAGCCGGTCCAATCCTCTAAGAACTTTATATGTTTCTATAAGATATCCTCTCATCCTTCTAAATTCCAGCAAATCCCAGTCGACTAATTCTTTCATCATATGTCAGTCCCACCATCACGGGTATTAACCTGGTGAACCTACGCTGCACTCCTCAATAACAATAATGTCCTTCTTCAAATAAGGAGACCAATATTGCACATAATCCTCCAGTTTTGGTCTCACCAGGGCTCAGTATAACTGCAGTGGAATGGCATTCCTTCTCTCTCTCTATCTCTCCCCCACCCAAGTCGCACTAGCTTCTCATTTTCACACTACAAACAGCTTACAATGGCCTGTTTCCTTTATCATCGATACTTTTTTGCATATCTTTCATTCATTGTTCTTTATCTCTCCACATCACCGTCTATATCTCTCGTTTCCCTGATCCCTGACCAGGCTGAAGAAGGGTCTCGACCCGAAACGTCGCTCCTTAGTTGCTGCTGCACCCGCTGAGTTTCTCCAGCTTTTTGTGTAACCCTGCAGTAGGATCTCCTTGCCCCTAACCTCAAATCCTCTCGCAAGGAAGGCCAACATGCCATTGGCCTTCTTCACTGCCTGCTGTACCTGCATGCTTACTTTCAGTGACTGATGTACGTGCACACCAGGTCTTCTTGCACCTCCCCTTCTCCTAATCTGACACCATTCAGATAATAATCTGCCTTCCTGCTCTAGCCACCAAAGTGGATAACCTCACATTTATCCACATTATTCTGCATCTGCCATGCTCCTGCCCACTCACCCAACCTATCCATGTCATCCTGCAGCCTCATAGCATCTTCCTTGCAGCTCACACTGCCACCCATTTTTGTGTCATCCGCAAACAGAGATGTTACGAATTTGTCTAAATCGTTAATATATATTGTAAACAACTGGGGTCCCAGCACCGAGCCTTACAGCACCGCACTAGTCACTGCCTGCCATTCTGAAAAGGACCTTTGTCTCCTTTCTGCCAAACAGTTCTCTATCCATGTCAATACCCTAGCCCCAATACCATGAGCTTTAATTTTGCACACTCATTTCTCGTGTGGGACCGTGTGAAATACTTTTAGAAAGTCTAGATACACCACATCCACTGGCTCTCCCTTATCCATTCTATTTGATACATCCTCCAAAAATACCGAAAGATTAGTCAAGCATGATATCCCCTTCATAAATCCATGCTGACTTTGACCAACCCCATCACTGCTTTCCAAATACGCTGCTATAACATCTTTAATAATCTACTCCAGCATCTTCCCTACCACCGATGTAAGGCTAACTGGTTTATAATTCCCCGTTTTCTCTCTCCTCCTTTCTTAAAAAGCGGAGTTACATTGGCTATCCTCCAGTCCACAGGAACTGATTCAGAGTCGAGAGAACATTGGAAAATGATCACCAATGCATTCACGATTGCTAGGGCCACCTCCTTGAGTACTCTGGGATGCAGACCATCTGGCCCTGTGGATTTATCTGCCTTCAGTCCCAACAGTTTAGCTACCATCATTTTCTGACTAATGTGGATTCCCTTCAGTTCTTCCCTCCCACTAAATCCTCTGTCCCCTAGTATTTCCGGGAGATTGTTTGTGTCTTCCTTAATGATGTCAGAACCAATGTACTAATTTAACAGTTCTGCCATATCCTTGTTTCCCATTATAAATGTACCTGTCTCTGACTGTAAGGGAGCTACATTCGTCTTCACTACTCTTTTCCTTTTTGCATACATAGATAAACATTTACAGTCAGATTTTAAATTCCCTGCAAGCTTTTTTCATGTTTTTCCCACCTCTTAATTAACCCCTTTGTCCTTCTCTGTTGAGTTCAAAATTTCTCCCAGTCCTCTTGTTTACCACTTCTTCCGGCCAATTTATGTGCCTCTTCCTTGGCTTTAACACTATCGTTGACTTCTCTCGTCAGCCATGGTTGAGTCGCCTTCCCAGTTTTATCTTTTCGCTAGACAGAGATGAACAATTTCTGGAGTTCATCCATGCAGTCTTTCAATCTTTGCCATTGAAACTCCACTGTCAACCCTTTAAGTATAATTTGCCAGTCTATCCTAGCTAATGTCTCTCCTTGCTATTGCATTAATCTCCTCTTTAACCAGCAATGCTACCCCACCTCCTCTTCCTTTCTGCCTTTCCTGCCTGAATGTCGAATACCACTGCATGTTTAGCTCCAAGCCTTGGTCACTTTGTGATGAATTTTACATCAGAAATGTTCACAAATCTCAGCAGGTATTTTTGAATACTAGGAGGCTGTGCACCCTCACAAATTAATGCTTTGCATTGATTTTAACATCTTAATCTGTCTTGCTAATGTTCAAATCATGCAACTTTGTAAAGTTAAAACAAATGGTCAACGTTCCCTACTGATAGGCTTTCACCAAAACAAACCAGAATGCTATTGAGTCCAATATCACTGTGATCAGGGCTATAGGAAAAACATGAGGGGAGTAGAGCTGATTGGATGGTATTTGAAAGACCAGCACAGGCAAATGCACTACTGGTTTCTTGGGAGATTCTGGAAGTTTTTCAGCCTTGTTATTTTCTTGTACTATTGGGAATTGACATTTGCTAAATGGAACACCAATGGTACAGATGATATTCTGACAGTGCTGTTGCTGTACTCACAGAGCAGCAAATAGATTGACCTCAGCCCCTTTTAATGGATTTGTCTGCATTTGTGGTTTCACTTATTTTAGGCACTGACTTCTCTGAGAACTACAGAAAAAGTATACCGGAAAATTTGCAACTGAAACAACGATTGGAAGAGATGAAGACTGTTTTGAGACATTTGGACTTCAGAGAACCGGTATGTATGGCAGACAAAGAAAAGCCATGATGGTCATTGCATCAGTGCCAGCATGTACAGAAAGCACATTATGTGATGTGCCTTATACTGTTTATCAGTACCAAGAATGCTGCCCTTTATCAGCCAATACTGTACCCCAGTGATTTACATACAATGGCTTAAATGCAATAATAGCACTATATACCTATGTTTTACGATAATTGAGCTGTATCTGTCAAATTAAGGATCGTGTCACTTAATGTGTGCATATTTTAGACCGAAGCCACCTTAGCAATGAGGCGAGGCGATATGATATTCTGAGATGTTGTTATCTAAGCTTTGGATCCTCCATTGTAATTCTCAGTTGTAATCCTCTTATGACACATTGTAGCTTTCCAGTCTCCAGAGATATTCAAGTCTTCTCAAGCATCTACTTTACAACAGCGGACATGCTGGCAGTCTAAAGACTTGTAATCAGGTCCACTGTTGTTTGTCATCAATGTTAATAATTTGGATGACAATATTGTTAACATGGTTAGTAATTTTGAGGATGACACCAGATTTGGTAGTACAATGGGCAGTGAGGAAGTTTATCCAACATTGCAACAGGATCTAGATCAGGAGTTCCCAACCTTTTTCATCCCATTTACCCCTGGCAACTTTAATAACACATAACAATGTTATTTCACTTATTTATGAACAGATACCGGTATACCAGAACCAAACACAGTCAGTCAATGAGAAAAAATATGTACAAATCCAGAATCATCAAATTTACCACCTGGGTCGGCAAAATTTATCCCTGGGTGTAAATTTACCCCAGGTTGGGAACCCTTGATCTAGATGAATGGAGACAGTGATGCAAGGAATGGCAGATGGAAATTTACTCAGACAAGTGTGAGATGTGGCATATTGGTAAGTTAAACCAGCGCAGGAATAAAACAATAAATGGTAGGGTACTGGAGTTTGGTGTATAACAAAAATAGACCTAAGATTACAGGTCTATTGGTCCCTGAAAGCTGCAACACAAGTACACAGGGTGTAAAAAGGGTGTTTGACATGTTTACCTTCATTGGTCAGAATATTGAATACAGAATACACTCATCTCCCCACTACCTTCAGGTAGAAGGTACAGGAGCCATCAGGCTATTAAACTCGGCTCGGACAAAACTCTGACCATTAATAGCCAATAATCTGTTGTTTTGAACTTTATTAGTTTAATTAATCATGTGTGTATATATTTATGCAATTGTAGTGGCCTAGAACAGGTCAGGAAAAGACCAGACGCTAGGTAGGTTCAAACAGTAGTCCTTTAATCCCTACAGCGAGAGCACACCACTCCAACTGCCAGCACACACCCAGGGGTGGTCAGGAAACCCCGTGGCAGACCAACGCCCCTGTCACTCAAGCGGCGAGGGGGATGATCCAAGGAGTGGCCTAACCCCCCAGGGACCGCCACAGGACCCCACCCCCCCCCCCCAAGTACCCGAGACACAAAACGGAAAGGAGGGCGTACACGGTGACCAGCCCTGGTGTACACCATGCTCAGCACAGGAACGGGCAACTAACCAACAGGTGCAGGAGATGGAGTAGCCAGAGGGGGAGGTACCCTAGACAGAGGGCACCCTCGCTTACAGGGCCGCGCTACCAGCACCGGCTGATCAATATCAAAATGTGCTGGCTTCAGCCGCGCAACTGAAACATTCTCATGCCGACCCCCCATGTCCAGGACGAAAGTGGACGAGCCATGTTCCAGGACCTGGAAGGGACCCTCGTACGGCCGCTGGAGAGATGAGCATCCCTACGCAGGAAGAAGAAATGGCAGCCCTACAGAGCAGAGGGAACGTGCGGACCCATGACGAGACATGGGCACCGGCGCTAGCTTGCCCACCGTCTCCCAAAGACGCCACACCGCATCCGAAGGCTGCTCCACCTGGCCCTGTGCCAGCGGGATGAACTCCCCGGGGACCATCAAAGGAGAGCCATACACCAACTCGGCGGAGGAGGAGGCCAAATCCTCTTTCAGTGCAGTGCGGATCCCCAGCAAAACCCACGGCAGGGCGTCCACCCAGTCCGGATCATTGAGCCGTGCCTTCAGGGCGTCCTTGAGCTGATGGTGAAACCGCTCCAGCAGGCCGTTCGCCTGCGGATGATACGCCGTCGTGTGGTGTAGCCGAACACCCAGAAGGCGTGCCATGGCCGACCACAGTTCCAACGTGAACTGAAGCCCCAGGTCGGATGTTATGTTCAGTGACACCCCGAACCGGGCGATCCAGTGCACCACCAAGGCCCGAGTACAAGTGGCCGTTGAAGAATCTGGTAGCGGAATGGCTTCAGGCCACCTCGTGAAGCGGTCAACAATGGTGAGTAGATAGGTCAAGCCCCAGGACGGTGGCAGCGGCCCCACGATGTCCACGTGAATGTGGTCAAACCGCTGCCGAAGGATGGTGAACTCCTGCAACGGCTCGCGCACGTGTCGTTGCACCTTGGCAGTCTGGCACGGGATGCAAGTGCACGCCCAATGTCCAACCTCCTTCTGCAGCCCGTGCCACATGAAGCGGGAGGCTACCAGGGCCGTTGTCGCCTGGATGGAGGGATCCCGACACCCTGCGCCGCCAGGCGATGAGGACGATGGGTCGCGGAACTCCAGTGGAGACATTGCACAGCAGCATTGCACCCCCAGGACCACAGACAACGTCCTGCAACTGCAGGCCCGAAACTGCCGTAGATAGACGGTCATCTCCTCGTCGACCAGCTGAGCGGCTGCCAGGGCAGAATAATTAATCCCCTCAGCGACTTGGAGAACCGCGTGGACTGCAGGTCTCGATAAGGCGTGGGCAACCCTATTAAATTTGCCCTCCACGAAACGGATGGAGGTGGTGTATTCAGACACATACGCCAAATGCCTCTGCTGCCGGGCAGGTTAGCGGTTTGTGGTCTGTATATGCGGTAAACGGCCTCCCCTCCAGGAAGTAGCAGAAATGGCGTACGGCAAGATACAGGGCTAGGAGTTCTCGGTCGAAAGCGCTGTAACGGCGCTGAGCACCACTGTGATGCCTGCTGAAGAAGGCTAGTGGCCGCCAGCATCCGTCAACGAGCTGCTCCAACACTGCCCCAACCGCTACCTCAGAAGCGTCCACTGTCAGGGCGGTTGGGGCGTCCTCTCGTGGGTGGACGAGCATCATGGCTTCAGCCAGTGCCTCCTTAGCCCTCTCGAATGCCGCTGTTGCTTCCACGGACCACTCAACCTCCCTGCGATGACCAGCCATCCGGTGGAAAAGCGGATGCATGACTGCGGCCGCTGCTGGCAGGAGACGGTGATAAAAGGTGACCATCCCCACGAATTCCTGTAGGCCCTTAAATGTGGTCGGATGGGGGAACCTGCGAACAGCGTCCACCCTGGCGGGCAGAGGCACCACCCCCTGTGGAGTTACGCGGTGGCCGAGGGAGTCAATAGCCGTCACACCGAAACGGTGTGGGGGTTGATGGACAACTCGAAGTTGCTGAGGAGCTGACACAGCTGATGGAGGTGGATGCAGTGCTCCTGCCGCGAGCGACTGACCACGTGTATGTCGTCCAAGTAAACGAAGACAAAGTCCAGGCCGCGGCTTCGCGGATTTGTACGGATGCCGTTCTTCAACACAAACGGCATCCATACAAATTCTAATAGACCAAATGGCATTATAATGGCCATCTTTGGGATATTGTCGGGGCGGACCGGAATTTGATTGTACCCTCACATGAGGTCCACCTTGGAGAATACCGATGCTCCGGCCAGATGGGCGTTGAAGTCCTGGATGTGCGGGACTGGGTACCTGTCAGCGACGGTCGCATCGTTCAGGCGACGGTAATCCCCACACAGGCGCCAGCCCTCGTCTGCCTTGGGGACCATGTGGAGCGGTGACGCCCATGGGCTATCGGAGGGACGCACGATGCCCATCGCTTCCATCAGGCGGAACTCCTCCCTAGCCAGACGAAGCTTGTCTGGCGCGAGACGACGTGCTCAGGCGTCCACAGGCGGGCCGGTAGTAGGGATATGGTGCTCCACCCCGTGCTTGGGGTGGAGGAGCAGAAGTGGGGTTCAAGGATGTCAGGGAAATCCACCAGGATGCGTGCAAAAGTCGCATCCACGGACGACAGGGGGCCATCAGGGCGTGATACGGGATCACCAATGCGGAGGAAGACCGGCTCCAACGTGACGGAGTGCATCAGGTGCCGCTGCTTGACATCCATGAGCAGTGAATGGGTTCGAAGGAAGTCTGCGCCCAGCAGCGGCTGGGAAACATCAGCAATGACGAACTCCCACGAAAAGGAGCAGCGGCCAAAGTTGAGGGAGATGGTGCGAAACCCGTAGGTGCGAATAGCACTCCCGTTCGCCGCAGTGAGGGGGGGCCCGCATTTGCCCACACGGATGTCAGCGATGGAGGGAGGCAGGACACTCACCTCCGCACCCGTGTCCATGAGGAATCGATCTCCAGTGCGGCGATCCCAGGCGAAGACGCGATGAATTTTGCCGGCCGCCGAAGGAATCACTGATGACCGGCCCCTACGTTTCCCTGGAATGAACAGGGTGGGCGACATTGCCTGGCTGCAGCTCCCCAGCGACGATGGTAATAGCACCAACCCCCTCTGCTGGCGTCTGGTGGAACTGCAAGCGAATTTGGTTGGTTTGAACGCCAGCGACCTCTGCTGGCGTTGTGTGGAACTGCAGGCAGGTCCTGCTGCAAAGACATGCCTGGACTTGAATGCACTAGCTTCTCATTTTCACACTACAAACAGCTTACAATGGCTTGTTTCCTTTATCATCGATACTTTTTTGCATATCTT
This sequence comes from Raja brachyura, assembly GCA_963514005.1. The sequence continues at coordinate 32,320,537 of OY740803.1, forward strand.
TCATTCATTGTTCTTTATCTCTCCACATCACTGTCTATATCTCTCGTTTCCCTGATCCCGAACCATGCTGAAGAAGGGTCTCGACCCGAAACGTCGCCTATCTCCTTCGCTCCTTAGATGCTGCTGCACCCGCTGAGTTTCTCCAGCTTTTTGTGTACCCTCAATTCTCCAGCATCTGCAGTTCCTTCTTTAACACTTGAATGCCCAATGGTGGCCGGATTTTGCCTCAAGGGCCATCTGGGAGCAGTGGAGACGCGGTCGATAGTTAGTAGAGTTAGTCCCTGGTGAGATAGGAGTTTACAGTCCGAATGGTCTCTGGGAAGAAACTCCTTCTCATCCTCTCCGTTCTCACAGCATGGCAACGGTGGCACACTGATCTGCTCAGTATTCGGGGCCTACTTTGTTCTGGTGTGCTAAAGCAAAGCAAGAATTTAATTGTCCTATCAGGGGCACATGACAATTGAACTCTCTTGAACTCTTGAAGTTGAGACATCATGTTGCATCTGTACAAGTCATTGGTGAGACTATATTTGGCGTATTATGTGCAGTTCTGGTCGCCAGCTATAGGAAGGATGTCAGTGGGCTGTAAAGGGTTCAGAAAAGATTTGTGAGGATGTTACTGAGACTGAAGGACTTGAGTTATAAGGAGGGGATTGATGGGCTGAAACTTTGTTCCCTAGAGTGTGCGAGGCTGCGGAGTAACCAAAAGAAGTTTATAAAATCAAGCAAGTGTAGATAATGCAGATGGTCATAGTTTTGTTTCCCACAGCATAGGGTGGCATAACACCAGTGAGCATACATTTTAGGTGAGAGAGTAAAGATTTAACAGGGATCTGAATGACAATATTTCCTCACAGGGAGCAGTGGGTATATGGAATGAGCTTCCCAGAGGAAGTTACAGGCGTCTACAATTACATTTAGACATGTATTTAGGTAGGAAAGGTTTGGAGGGATATGGACCAAATGAGGGGAAATTTAACTAGCTCAGCCATCTTGATAGGATGGACAATTTGGGCCTCAGAGCCTATTTCTGTGCTGTATGCCTTTCAGTGTTATGACTCTTTCTACCCAGCTTCCTGCATTAGTTCAGCTTTTAGTACTTCCCCATTAATGAAGTTCAGTCTTAGCCGTACTCTGACTTGAAAACCATTCCAGTCTATAACACTGCCCTGGACAATTCAGTTCTTGCTATCTGTATCACGCAGATTATTGATAGTTGCAAGGGCTTTCAAAGATTTCCCATTGCTGTAATGAGTATTACTCATCATGATAGAATGTTTTTGATTTTGCACTCAGAATGCACACACATCATCTTGAGGAAGTAGGGGTTCTCCTCACTTGCAGAGAGTCTGATACCATAGACGATTGTCAGCATAAATCTACCAGTTCTGCCAGCTCACTGCCAAGTCCAGGATTAATGGAAAGTTTTCTGCACGCAGGACATTGATCAGCTGGAAGTCATTGGAACTGGGCGGCCCTACAGCTCAATGTCTGTGGAAAGTTTCTCCAAAGAGGATGCGCACTCCACTCCACAAAACAATGAAAACATGTAAGCATCACAGCCTCTCCCTTCCTCGCTCTCTCTTCCTTTCACTATCCCTCTCTCTTTCTCTCTCCATCCTCCCACTGTTTTCTCCTCTCTTCCCCCTCTCTCCCCTCTCTCTCACCCCCTCCCCTTTCCCCTAACCCCTCCCCTTTCCTTCTCCCCTTTTCATCTCTCCTCTCAATCTCTCTCCTCTCTCTCTCTCTCTCTCTCCAATCCCCCCCTCTCTCTCTCTCTCGCCCTCTTTCTCTCACAACCTCTCCCTCTCTCACTCTCTCACATTTTCTAACTGTTACTGTGTATTCTATGTGTCTCAAGATTCCACACATTCTCATGCCAGCCCAGATGGCTTTCTCTATTGGTATCTTTGACTACATGTTTCTTTCTATTTCATTTCGGAGTCACGTGAGTGACTTCGTGAAGAGCCCGCCGGCGCGCATGCTCGACATATCGTCGTAACGCGTTGCTGCGACGGCTGGCGGTGGAGCGCGCTCCTCGCCAGCCCTTCATAAGGGGCCACGGAGGTAAGTATTCTACCTTTAGTTGGTGGTCCTTGTTGTCTGATTATGTCTTGCAGCAAGGACATGGATGGGAGTTCGAAGGGCCGGAGGACGTCAGGACGAGTTCGCCGGTCAACAGTTCCGGGGCCTTTACCATCGGCAGTACCTGCAGCGCAGGCCGGGACTCAGGCGGAGATGTGGGTAAGCCCTGTGATTACAGGTCCAGATCCGCCAGCACACCACAGCTCGGAGGAGTTCGACGAGGAGGAGTGTGGTGTGCCGCCAGAGCAGGGGGACCCTGCCATGGCAGTCAGGTCGTCAGCGGGCTCGCTGGCGACCTCGAGCAGGGCACGTGCCGTTGCACGGTCTGTTCCACTCAGCCCTCCGAGAAGGGGGAGGGCAGGAGCCCAGAAGCCTAACCCTGTTAGGGCTAAGGCATTGCCTATCGCGGAGGAGCGGTCAGGTTCCAGGGCGAGACCCGGGGCGGCTGTGAGGTCCAGCCGGCACACCCCGACTCTCGACGCCGGGACGGGTCGGTCGAGTCGGGTCTCGTCACGGTCGCCGAGCCCCCCATGGATGGGTGGGCGAGACCATGCGTCGGCAACGTCCACGATGTGGGCAGCCGGCAAGACTGCGCGGGCCCCAGGCAGCCATGCTTCGGCTGGTGCCGACACCTCGCCGCAAGTGCCCTTAGTGGCAGCGGCTTCAGCTCCCGCTAAACGGAGGCGGTTGAACACGCCCGCGCAGGAATCGCGCAGTTTCGCCTCGGCGGCTGTTAGCGACAACTACCGGCACCGGCAGGGCCTCGACGAGGTGCGGCCGATGACAGGAGCCCGGTTTTCTTTTCAGAGCCGGAGGACTCCGACCACCTGAGTGTTCAGGGTGAAGGGCGTATTGACCGTATGGAGCGGCTGCTGGAGCTCCTGCTTCAACGTCAACAACAGCAGGGCAGCAACAGGCACAGGGCGTCTTCACCAACATCTACTATCAGCCTGGAGCAGCAGGAGGAGGAGGTTCTGGTGGATCCCGTACCAACTCCGTTGGAGGTGCCAGCGGAGGAACTCTTGGATGTGGCGACCAAATTCGCGGCCCCACATACGGCTGGTCTTCCTCTAAATACAAAGCTGGCAGCCACAGTGGACTTTCTTAATAATCAGGTGCTGCAGGAAGAAGTCCTCATCCAGGCTATGAGCCGTCACAAGGCTCCATCAAACTGCAACTCCCTCAACGTGCCTGTGGTCAATACGCCAATATGGGGCAACATCAGTGCGGCTATCCGTCAACAGGAGCTAAAATTGCAGCGGATCCTGAAACTCCTCACGGCCGGTATTACCGCCTTTGCGCGGTCGGTGGACGGGGACGAACTGAATTTGGACCAGGAAGATGCTCTGGCCTTATTGTGCGCGACCCAGCACGAAATCAACGGGTTTCGCAAAAACAGCATCCGCCCAGCACTCAACCCGAAGTTTGCAGGATTGTGCAAACCACCGCCGCCGCCGCCGCCCCGTCAGCTCTTTGGTGAGGACCTCTCGAAGAGAGTCAAAGAGCTTGACGAACAAGCCAAAACGGTGGGGATCATGCGCTCTCAGAGTGCCCCCACACCGTCAGGCTCAAAAGCTCCATACATTCGCTCACGAGGGTCGGCCGGTGCCTCGACGAGGACTCGCCCTCTAGCTCCACAATGACAACAGCACCAGAACCAGCACCAAGGGTCTTTTTTAGGACAGGGTCGGCAGAGACCTTTGTGGAAATCGAAGACGCCGCGCCCTCAAGCCAACCCAGCACCTCCACGGCCACCCACACGTGTCAAGGACCGCCGGTAACCACGGAGGTGAGGGGGTCTGGTTCTCTTTTTTCTCTCTGTTTAACTTCCCATGTTGGTGGTCGTTTACGGTTGTTTTTGGATGCATGGGGTAATTTTACTGGTGATGAGTATGTGTTGCGGAATATTCAGGGGCATAAAATTGAGTTTATTAATGGCGACATTCCTCCATCCCAGCACATGCCTGGTCGTACGTTCAAATTGTCTGCTGCAGAACAGGCAGCAGGTTACAAGGAAATTTTAAGTCTGGAACAGAAGGGTGTGATTGAGAAAACGGTGCATGAGCCAATTGAATTTGTTTCGAACATATTTACTAGACCTAAGAAGGATGGAGGCTGTCGTGTCATTATTGATCTAACCCGTTTGAATACGTTTGTAACATATACTCATTTTAAAATGGATACGTTTGAAACAGCCAAATCATTGATTTCTCATGGCTGCTTTATGGCATGCATTGATTTGAGGGATGCATATTATTCAGTATCCATCCAGAAATATGATAGAAGGTTTTTGAAATTTATCTGGATGGGGCAACTTTGGCAGTATAAGGCTTTGCCTAATGGGCTCACTACAGCCCCTAGATTGTTCACTAAATTGGTGAAGCCAATCATGGTTTATTTGAGACAACGACATCATATAGTTATGGCCTATTTAGATGATGTCTTTATTGTGGGCCACACCCTGCAATTGGCTGAACAGGGTGTTGCAGCTGCTGTTAATATATTTCAACAATTAGGATTCATTGTCCATCCAGAGAAATCGAAGTTCTGCCCTGCCCAGGTAATTAATTACCTAGGGTTCACGGTGAACTCAATGAGCATGAGGATAACTATACCAATTAACAAAATTGAGGAAGTCACTAAGGTGTGCAGAGATTTAATTGGCACCAATATACCATCGATTCGGCATACAGCCACAGTAATTGGCAAGCTAGTGGCTTTGTTTCCGGCAGCACGATATGGACCTTTGCATTATCCGAATTTGCAAAGAGCTAAAATTACTGCGTTAAAACGGAACGCTGGTCATTACGATCGATCAATGCAGCTGCCGTCCGAAGCGATAACTGAGTTGCAATGGTGGGTGTGTCACATTAGCAACTCATTTAAGCCTGTCAGGGAGGCTAATCCGGTGGTATATTTACAGACTGATGCAAGCTCCAATGGCTGGGGAGCTACTGATAATTGCTCTAGTTGTGGGGGCAGATGGGACACCCTTGAGGCATCGATGTTGTTGACTCAAGGGATTAACTATTTGGAGTTGCTGGCAGCATTCCACGGACTTCGTGCATATTGTTCCAAGCTTGTTGGAGCACACGTCCGTCTCCAAATAGACAACACCACAGCTGTGGCATATTTAAACCATATGGGTGGTACCAGGTCAGTTTCGTGTGACAAATTGGCTAACTCATTTTGGCTCTGGTGTATTCAAAGAGACATTTGGATTTCAGCTACCTATTTGCCAGGTGAGCTTAATACTGTGGCGGACACCAGGTCACGCAAATTTAATGACAACATTGAATGGATGTTGCATCCTGAGAGTTTTTCTAAAGTCACAGCCAAATTTGGTAAACCGGACATTGACCTTTTTGCGTCACGGTTGAACCATCAGGTACCAGCCTACGTTTCATGGGAACCAGATCCTGGGGCAATAGCGCTAGATGCATTCTCGCTGGACTGGGGGAATTGGTTTTTCTATGCCTTCCCTCCGTTTTGCCTCATCAGTCGGGTATTGCGAAAGATTCAGGCAGATGCTGCCAAGGGCATTCTTATTATACCCGACTGGCCCACACAGCCTTGGTATCCGGTGGTCTTTGACATGCTCAACGAACCTTGGGTCCTTTTGAAGGGTTGCCCACAATTGGTTACTCACCCTGCCTCAGGGGAGCCACATCCCTGCCATGGCTATTTAAATTTGTTAGCTTGCAGGTTCTGAACAGGCCGTTAGTCCAATACGGCCTCTCGGCTCGGACCATGGATACCATCGGGGCGTCGTGTCGAGAGTCCACAAGGCGAAGATACCGCTCGCATATTAAGAAGTGGGAAGCCTACTGCAGCCGCTCTCGCATCACGTACGATGACGTGACAATAACCGACGTCCTGGAATTCCTCGCGGGGTTGCACCATGATGAACACTTAAGTTACAGTGCCATCAACAGCGCCAGAAGTGCGCTATCATTCTACCTCAAGATTGGGGTAGGATCCAACAGGCTAGTGTCCAGACTCATGCGGGGTATATTCAATATGAATCCGCCTACACCACGCTATAATATCACCTGGGATGTCAGGGACGTATTAACCCTGCTCAGGACGTGGTCTCCCATGGAAGGGCTCCAACTGGACCAACTCACCATGAAGCTGGTGATGTTACTAGCGCTGACTTCAGCTCAGAGGGTACAGACACTACACAAACTTCGTGTCGACAAAATGACATCTACCCCTACAGAAGTAGTCTTTTTCATTGACGAGCTACTAAAGCAGCATAGACCTGGGTGCACAGGGCTGCAGCTGAAGTTCCCGGCATACCCCGCAGATGCTAGGCTATGTTTAGCCTCACATATCCGCCACTATGTCAAGGTGACGGCACGCATCAGAGGAATGGAGAGATACCTGCTTGTCACTCATAAGAGACCTCATCATCGAGTGACAGTCCAGACGATATCCAGGTGGCTTCGAGTCGTCTTGGGTAAGTCGGGTATCGACATTAATGTGTTCAAGTCTCATTCCACCAGGGCTGCATCGACGTCAGCGGCGAGGGTCATGGAGGTGCCCATGGACCAAATTCTCGCCACAGCAGGATGGGCGAATGAAGCTGTGTTCCAGCGTTTTTATAACAAGCCTGTTGCTGCTCCTCTACAGTTCGCAGAAGCCGTGCTGAATGCAGGTCAAGAACGTGGAGATGTCCCCGCTTGAGGGGTTTTGATTTGTTATTAATAAATATGCTCTTGTTTTGCAGTATGAACTAGTGAGCAAGTTTGTTCCTCCCATCCATCCCTGGTAGTGGTGTGTCAGCATGGACGTGGTCCAGGGCGTGTAATCACAGAAGCTTTGAAGTCTTCACAAAGTCACTCACGTGACTCCGAAATGAAATAGTAAGATTGAACGAGAACTTACCAGTTCGAAGGTTGATCTTTATTTTATGAGGAGTCGAAGTGAGGGATTTCGTGCCCTCCTCGCCCAACCCTCAATCACCTTCATCTGGTAATCTTAGTCAATTCAATCATACTATGCAAAGTCATTTCTATTGTTGGTTCTGTGATTCCACGCCGCTACTTTGAAGTATGTCGAGCATGCGCGCTGGCGGGCTCTTCACGAAATCCCTCACTTCGACTCCTCATAAAATAAAGATCAACCTTCGAACTGGTAAGTTCTCGTTCAATCTTACTATTCTCTCTTCCTCCCTTACACCCATTTGGATGGAAACAGTGAGTAAAATTGTAGCTTCCCAAAGTACTAAAAGCATGCAAGGATCAGAACTAGCAGTTTGGAATATCAATACAACTATTATTGTTGTAAGCCATTCAGCTACCCACTGTACTTTTATCTGTGCTCAGTATTTCTTTATTGTCATAACCCAATGCTGAGTCTGCTCCTGCACAAGTACAAGTGCAGAAGTCTGCGATAGACCCTTACAGGTCCCAAATACTGAGATGTCAGCCACCAGAACAGTGAGTGACCTGCCTTTGTTAATGCTAAAACTAAGGGATTACATCATGCAGGACTTTGAGATTTTGCAAGGGTCAGGATTTAACAATAGACAATACGTGCAGGAGTAGGCCTTTCGGCACTTCGAGCCAGCACCGCCATTCGATGTGATCATGGCTGATCATGCACAATCAGTACCCCATTTCTGTCTTCATCCCATATCCCCTGACTCCTCTATCTTCAAGAGCCCTATCAAGCTCTCTCTGGAAAGTATCCAGAGTACCGGCCTCCACCGCCCTCTGAGGCAGAGAATTCCAGACTCACAACTCTCTGTGTGAAAAAGTGTTTCCTCATCTCCGTTCTAAATGCCTCACCCCTTATTCTTAAACTGTGGCCCCTGGTTCTGGATTCCCCCAAAATTGGGAGCATGTTTCATGCCTCTAGCGTGTCCAAACTCTTAATAATCTTACATGTTTCAATAAAATCTCTCTCATCCTTCTAAATTCCAGAGTGTACAAGCCCAGCCGCTCCATTCACTCAGCATTTGACAGTCCCGCCATCCCGGGAATTAACCTTGTAAACCTACGCTGCGCTCCCTCAATAGCAAGAATGTTCTTCCTCAAATTCGGGGACCAAAACTGCACACAATACTCCAGGTGTGGTCTCACTAGGGCCCTATACAGCTGCAGAAGGACCTCTTTACTCCTATACTCAACTCCTTTTGTTATGAAGGCCAATTTGCTTTCTTCACTGCCTGCTGTACCTGAATAAGGACCACCAGATCCTGTTTTACTTCCCATTTTCCCAACTTGGCACCATTTAGATAATAATCTGCCTTCCTGATATTGCTACCAAACTGGACAACCTCACATTTATCCAGATTAACTGCAACTGCCGTGCATCTGCCCACTCACCCAACCTGTCCAAGTCACCCTGCATTTTCATAGCATCCTCTTCACAGTTCACACTGCCACCCAGCTTTGTGTCATCTGCAAATTTGCTAATGTTACTTTGAATCCCTTCATCTAAATCATTGATGTATTTGCAAGGGTCAGGATTTGAGGTTGCCTGATAGTAAATTCACATAAGATTATATGAACTAATATTACTTCCTGTTCTGAAACAGGAAGTTTGTGTCTAAGTTACGGTATTTGCATTTTATGAAATGATGAGACATAAATTGATAATGCAAGAGACTGCAGATGTCGGTATCTTCAGCAAAAAGCAAACTACTGGAGGGCCAGGATACATCAGAGCAGGGAGATGGACAGATGCCATTTCAGGTTAGAACCCTTCTTCAGACTAGTGGATATTGATTTAGACATGAATTGGTGCTGAGTAGGGAATAAACTGAGCACCATAAGTGTTTATTTATGTTGGTGAAAGTTAGGACGGGAATATGAGTTTACTATCCATGCCAAAAAGTGGAATTCTATGAACCTCAGAATGTTGAGGACAGACCAGCATCCAAAGCAGCCACTGTATTTCCAATATATACTTTCCAAAGACAGGTGGGTTATTACATTAGTCACCTTCAATGTACAGGTAGTAGTAGAATATAGTGGAAGTTGATGGAAATATTGGATTATTGTAAGATTAGTATGAATGGATGCATTGTAGTCAATGGGACAACAGGTCAAAGGTTCTGTGTCCATGCAGTGTCTATCTTATCCTCATCATACTTCTTCTTGAAGAGGCCCTGCCACCTCCAGCCCTTGGTAAGCTGTTTTTTGCAGACCACAGCAGATCCCCTAGGTTTAGAAACATAGAAACATAGAAAATAAGTGCAGGAGTAGGCCATTCGGCCCTTCAAGCCTGCACTGCCATTCAATATGATCATGGCTGATCATCCAACTCAGTATCCTGTACCTGCCTTCTCTCCATACCCCCTGATCCCTTTAGCCACAAGGGCCACATCTAACTCCCTCTTAAATATAGCCAATGAACTGGCCTTAACTACCTCTGTGGCAGAGAATTCCACAGATTCACCACTCTCTGTGTGAAAATGTTTTTCTCATCTCGGTCCTAAAAGACTTCCCCCTTATCCTTAAACTGTGACCCCTTGTTCTGGACTTCCCCAACATCGGGAAAAATTTTCCTGCATCTAGCCTGTCCAACCCCTTAAGAATTTCGTAAGTTTCTATAAGATCCCCCCTCAATCTTCTACATTCTAAAGAGTACAAGTCTTTCTTCATATGAAAGTCCTGCCATCCCAGGAATCAGTCTGGTGAACCTTCTCTGTTCTCCCTCTATGGCAAGAATGTCTTTCCTCAGATTAGGAGACCAAAACTGTACGCAATACTCCAGGTGTGGTCTCACCAAGACCCTGTTCAACTGCAGTAGAACCTCCCTGCTCTTATACTCAATTATTAGTGATGCTAACTGTTGCATACTGAAGATGGTCTACAGATAGTAATGACTGGCCCAATGAAAATTGTGAGTGGTTTTGGCAGTACTATTCCTAGTCCTCATTGGTTGTGTTACTCATGGGTGTTATCACCCATGTTTTAAAGTAGCTACCATTGTCTTTTAGCAGCTAGTCCATATGTCTGATTGGAGCCATGAAGAGATGTGAAAGGATGAAATTAAATGTTCTGTGAGATTTTTCAGTTGCAACATTTGATTTAAGTAGTTGGCAAGCCATTGCCACAGTAAGCATCAATATGCTTACACCCAAACCCAGCAGATGTTACTTCCCTCGTGTTAGCAATAGCTTTTGTACATTTCTTTGTCTGATGTACGTTTAATTAGTTCTTTTTAATTATGTTTTTATCTTATAATGATGTGATCATTTATTGTGTGAGGGTGTGATTGATTGATTAAACGATAGCTATGCGATTGATCAGCGGGTGGTGATATTGATAATTATGATTTACAATACATTTTTTTTGTTCTTTTTAGTGATTTGCTAGACAACTACCCCGACATCATTAATGAACCAATCATTGGTCCATCCATTATGTTCTGTGGTCATCCGGCTCGTTGGGTAAAGGACTCCTGTTCTCATAAGGTGAAGAGGTTACAGACAGTGCTTATTGACGACTCTTGTTAATAGGTGGAGCATGTGGATAGTGTGAAAGTCAAGTTACCATGATCCCTTTTATCTCTGTGCTTGTTTCATATGTAGCCGGTACTAATGGAAGATGAACAATTCAGTATCTTGAAATGATTTATATCAACCCATAACACTGGAGAATCAGAGCTTGCAAAGGGGTTGAACTGAAGTACATTATCAAGATAGATTAAAGATAATTGTTGTTGTGAATTTTATGGACAGTATACACTGCAGCCAATATATGCCAGTGGTTAATGGGGGGAGTATTCAGGATGACAATTAAAGTAATTGGTGTTGAATTTAAATGTTACCAGAGCTGTTCTCATTTAGGAAAATGAACACTTATATTGTTGACATGCCTTGTGAATGCTGTAGATGCTTTAGGGATCAAAATTTGGTTCCCAGTCTCAGAATGCAGACCTGGATGCTGCAATCACAACTACACACTTGTGGTCCAGATAAGTCTTCTGATCAATGCTAACCACTCCACGATGTTGATGCTGGAAATTAATTATGGTAATGTCCTTGAAATGTTCCTGAAAGAGGAATTATACATTAGCTCGCTGTTCATGGCCATTCACCTATCTTCAGCCAGTGCTAATTGCTGATTTTAACACATGCATTGTCCGTTTTGCTGTTTGCAGGCACGGTCTACTTGATCACCTGACGGTGATATGCAAGTCCCTCACTGCAAGGTCAGAAAGGGTGATGCATCATCCACTCCCCTTTGGTCTTCTTCCCCCTCCTGCTGTCCATCTGGAGGAAAAATACCTACATGACAGATAATTTGAGGGAGTGCGTCAAATTATCAGAAAGTGACAACATTCACTGCAAAGTATTGGAGTGAATCTCCAGCACAGTCTAGACATTTAAAGGATGTTTCAGTAATCTTTGTGTGGGATCTGCAATAATCCTTCTGGTTGTGGGTCTCCTTGCTAGAGCACTCTCCTCTTTTCCCTTCAGCCCTGTCTGGAATGACGCCCAAGTATCAAGAGGTCAGTCTCTGTCCTCAGTAGCTAAGATAACTGAAATGTGGTGAGCATGACTGAATGCTGTGTCATAAATGAATGATTAAAGCTCCACATATGCCCTATATTTACTATGATGTTGTTCATGATTGAACATAAGGTAGACATTTTTGGAATTGAGCCTATTGCCATCAATAGTTGGCAATGTTATGTTAGTTCACAATATCTTGTAGCATAATTTGTGTTCATTCCATCAACCAACCAGTAAACATGTTATCTGCTGAAACAAAGCAATGTATGTAAACTCCCTGATGTAGTAGAGGGACATTTACTGGGAGACATCACCAAAACGTTCAGTCCCAGTCTGGAAGGAGACAGAAGCAAAAGATTAAGAGCCACTGTGACCAAAGGCAAAGTAGTTCAGGCACAGCTCTGGCTGCAGAATGCCATAGTTCTCTATTAACACCACCAGGGAGAACTCAAACACACAAGAAGCACTTTTAGGACATGAGTTATCTCCACTTTGGCATAAGAGGCCCTACAGTCCAGAGCCCATCTCCTGCCTTTCCGTGTCCTTGGTAGTGTGGCAGTGTTCAGGTGGTCTACACCTCCTCCATCTTATTATGCAGGAATTCAGTGGATCAGCTACCAAACCTCTCACATCCCTTTGTCTGCCAGAGGAAACAATGGTGATTCTGATTGAGTCCACTATAGCCTTTGTATAAAGGCAGGATTAAAAATCCTGAAATTAGTTATCAATTTCACTTTTATATTGTTCAGATATCACCTCCTGCTACTAAGCTCCAGGTTTTCTGCACTTGATAATAGACCAATTATGTGACCACAGAGCTTTCCAATTTGCTGAGTATTGTGAGACAAAGTAAAAATTGGAGCACGTACCACAGAAAAAGATAGTCCCACATACACCTGTTTAGTTCCATACTATTTATTTGTGCTGGCTTTCATGGAGATGGAAAGTTCTATTCTAGATAATTCTAGATCTCAAGTTGATCTTAAAAGTTTAAAAAAGTATAGAGATGACCATAAAAAGTGCCTAAATAATTAAATATTCATTGTGCCGTTATCTATTTTGTTTCCTCACATTTTCTACAAATAAAAGGTATAGCTTTGGGCCATCACAAGGGCCCAAGCCAAGCCTGCCTTTTCATTGGCAACGTGGAACAGTCTTTATTTCAACCTGGCACTATTCCCCAACTCTTACACTCACCACTACATTGGTGCTACATTATTGACCTGTGTACAACTCATCAATTTCATCAACTTCACCCTATCCTCAAATTCATTTGGACTATTTCTGACAGATAGAGACATAGAAAATAGGTGCAGAAGTAGACCATTCAGCCCTCCGAGCCAGCACCGCCATTCAATATGATCATGGCTGATATTCCGGCATTTCCCCCCTATCCCTTGATAAGGGAACCCTAAGAGCTAAATCTAACTCTTGACACATCTCTCTCCTTTCTTGATCTCTCTACTTCCATCTCAGGAGACAAACTATCACTCACTACAAATCCACTGACTCCCACAGCTATCTAAACTACAACTTCTCATATACTGTCTCTTGTAAGATCATAATTTCTCACATCTTTATCATATCTGTTCTCAAAATGCGACTCTCCACTCCAGGACATCTGAAATGTCTTCCTTTTTCAGGATCCATAGCTTTAGCCCACTGTGGTTGACGGTTGCCCTCACACACATCTTCATTTCCCACACCTCTGCTCTCACCCCTCCAGCCCCCAAACAAAACAGCAATAGGGATACCTTGGTCTTTACTTGTACCCACCAGCCTCCGCATCCAACACATAATTCTCCAACCTTTCCACAAGATACAACAAAATTCCATTACCAGTTTCATCTTCCCTTTCCCATCCCTTTCTGCACTCCCCATGGACCACTCTCTCCATAACCACTACTTCAGTCATCCTTCCCCAACCATTGCTTCCCCTCCCAAAGCACTTTCCCTGGAATCCAGGCCATGTAACATCTGTCCTTACACCTCCTCTCTCACCGAAAAACAGGGAGCTAAACAGTCTTTCCAGGTGAGACAGAGATTCACTTGCACCTCCTCCAACTTTGTCTGTGATATTTGGTCTCTTGATGTGCCCTATCTAGACCATGTATAGACCAAGCGTAAACGAGCCATGGTCCTGTACTCTGTCCACAATAGCCCTCTGTATCTACTGGATTCCAGCCATTTTGATTCTCCTCCCATTCCCACACCGTCCTGTCTAACAGTTCCTCCACTGCAGGCTAAACGCAAACTCGAGGAATAGCACCTCGTGATCACCTGGGTAGTCTACAACCTAGCATTGAACTCTCCAATTTCAGAAAACCTGCTCCCGCTGTGTTCCTTTCTCTCTCCTTATCGCCCCACCTCTTTTTACTCTGCCCCTTCTTTCCAAATGTACGCAAGTGGAACTGGTATAGCCTCCTATCAGTTGTTTTTTCCCCAACCCCCACTTTTCCCATCCGACTTCCCATCTCTCCCTTATTCAGTTCTGCCCTTCCTTACATATTGGATTGTATAATCTGCAGATCTCAGTGAGAGTCATAGTCATACAGCATGGAAAAAGGCCCTTTGGCACAACTTGTTCACACTGACCAACATGTCCCATCTATACTAGTCCCACCAGCCTGCGTTTGGCCCATATCTCTCTAAATCGGTCCTATCCATGTTCCTATCTAATTGTTTCTTAAATGTCGCAATAGTCCCTACCTCAACTACCTCCTCTGTCAGCTTGTTCCATACACCCATCACCCTTTGTGTGGAGAAAGTGACCCCTCAGATTCCTATTGAATCTTTCCCCGTTCACCTTAAACCTATGTCTCTGGTTTCCAATTTCACTACTCTGGGCAAGAAAATCTGTGCGTCTACCTGATCTATTCCTCTCATGATGTTATACACATCTATAAGATCTTCCCAATTGTCTCCACTTCTTACCTCCCAACCTCTGTCTCGATCTCCATCCTTCCCTGCCCCATGTGTCTATCTGCAGTAGTCAGAGAAGCAGGTGTGTAGGCAAATATCAAAGAGACATGTGAATAATAGTGTTATAGTAGAAGGAATTTCTACCACTATTATTAGTACAAAGTGCAGGGAAGAGATGGATTTTTAAAAGTGTATCTCGGAGAGCACTTTGAGCCTCTATGTGGGTATAGAACTTAAAAAATATAATAGCAGGCCCATTGGGGACTGAGATGGCAATCTGAGCATGGAGGCGCAGGATGTAGATGGGACCTTAAATGAAACTGCACATCAGAGAGACTAGCAGTAAAATTGTGTAGCATATTGCCACTAAGAATAGAAACATAGAAAATAGGTGCAGGAGGAGGCCATTCAGCCCTTCGAGCCAGCACCGCCATTCATTGTGATCATGGCTGATTGTCCCCTATCAATAACCCATGCCTGCTTTCTCCCCATATCCCTTGACTCCACTAGCCCCTAGAGCTCTATCTAACTCTCTCTTAAATCCATCCAGTGACTTGGCCTCCACTGCCTTCTGTGGCAGGGAATTCCATAAATTCACAACTCTCTGGGTGAAAACGTTTTTTCTCACCTCAGTCTTAAATGACCTCCCCTTTATTCTAAGACTTTGGCCCTGGTTCTGGACTCACCCAACATTGGGAACATTTTTCCTGCATCTAGCTTGTCCAGTCCTTTTATAATTGTATATGTTTCTATAAGATCCCCCCTCACCCTTCTAAACTCCAGTGAATACAAGCCTAGTTTTTTCAATTTTCCCTCATATGACAGTCCCGCCATCCCAGGGATCAATCTCGTGAACCTACGCTGCACTGCCTCAATCACAAGGATGTCCTTCTTCAAATTAGGAGACCAAAACTGTACACAATACTCTAGATGTGGTCTCACCAGAGCCCTATACAACTGCAGAAGAACCTCTTAACTCCTATACTGAAAATGTCTTGTTATGAAGGCCAACATTCCATTAACTTTCTTCACTGCCTGCGGTGTCTGTAAGCCAACTTTCAGTGACTAGTGTACAAGGACGCCCAGGTATCGCTGCACCTCCCCCTTACCTAACCTAACACCATTGAGATAATAATCTGCCCCCTTGTTTTTGCCGCCAAAGTGGATAACCTCACATTTATCTATATTATACTGCATCTGCCATGCATCTACCCATTCACTCAACTTGTCCAGGTCACCCTGCAACCTCCTAACATCGTCTTCACAGTTCACACTGCCACGCAGCTTTGTGCCATCCACAAACTTGCTAGTGTTGCTCCTAATTCCCTCTTCCAAATCATTAATATATATGGTAAACAGTTGCGGCCCCAACACCGAGCCTTGCGGCACTCCATTCGCCACTGCCTGCCATTCTGAAAAGGACCCGTTCACTCCTACTCTTTGCTTCCGGTCTGCCAACCAATTTTCTATCCATGTCAACACCCTACCCCCAATACCATGTGCTCTCATTTTAGTCACCAGTCTCCCGTGCGGGACCTTATCAAAGGCTTTCTGAAAGTCTAGATACACTACATCCATTGGCATCCCTTCATCCATTTTACTTGTCATATCTTCAAAAAATTCCAGAAGATTAGTCAAGCATGATTTCCCTTTCATAAATCCATGTTGACTTGGACTAATCCTTTTACTGCTATCCAAATGCCCCATATTACCTCTTTAATAATTGACTCCAGCATCTTTCCCACCACCGAAGTCAGGCTAACTGGTCTGTAATTCCCCATTTTCTCTCTTGCTCCTTTCTTGAAAAGTGGGATAACATTAGCTATCCTCCAATCCACAGGAACTGATCCTGAATCTATTGAACATTGGAAAATGATCACCAATGCGTCCACTATTTCTAGAGCCTCCCTGAGGACCCTGGGATGAAGACCATCAGGCCCAGGGGATTTATCATCCTTCAGTCCCATTAGCCTACCCAATACTATTTCTCACCTAATGAAAATTTATTTCAGTTCCTCTACCCCCTTAGATCCTCTGTCCTCCAGTACATCTGGGAGATTGTTTGTGTCTTCCCTAGTGAAGACAGATCCGAAGTACCTATCCAACTCTTCTGCCATTTCCTTGCTGCCCATAATAATTTCACCCGTGTCAACCTTCAATGGGACCCACATTTGACTTTGCTACTCTTTTTCCCTTAACATATCTAAAGAAGCTTTTACTGTCCTTCTTTATATTCCTGGCCAGCTTCCCTTCGTACTTCATCTTTTCAGACTGTATTGCCCGTTTTGTTTCCTTCTGTTGTCCTATGAAAGTTTCCCAATCCTCTGGCTTCTGGCTACTCTTTGCTGTGTTATACATTTTTTCTTTTAGTTTTATTCTATCCCTAACTTCTCTTGTTAGCCATGGTTGCCTCCTACTCCCCTTAGAATCTTTCTTCCTTTTTGGAATGAAATGATCCTGCATCTTCCAGATTATGCCTAGAAATTCCTGCCATTGCTGTTCCACTGTCATTCCCACTAAGATCCCTTTCCAGTCTACTTTGGCCAGCTCCCCTCTCATGCCTTCATAGTCCCCTTTGTTCAACTGGTAGTTGAAACTAATCATTAATCATTAGTTCAAACTAATAGACGTATTAAATACCATAGATAGTCTCCATCACAGGAAATGGACTATTGATTGTCATCTATTACAAACCCACTGACTCGCACATCTATCTCGACTATACTTCTTCCCACCCTGCTTCCTGCAAAGACTATCCCCTACTCCCAATTCCTCCGTCTACGCCACATCTGAGCCCAAGGTGAGGTGTTCCATTCTAGGACATCCGAGATGACCTCATTCTTTAGAGAACGGGAGTTCCCATCCCCGTCAGAGATGAGGCCCTTACTCGTGTCTCCTCGGTACCCTGCAACTCTGCCCTTGTCCCCCTCCCCCTAGTCACTACAGAGACAGTCACCCTATTGCTAACCTTTCAACCCATCAGCCATCGCATAATCCTCAAAGCTTTCTGCCACAAATGGGATTCCATCACTAGCCACATTTTCCCATCTCCTTACCCCTTCCGCCTACCTCAGAGACAGTTCCCTCCACAACCCCCTGGTTAACTCATCCATTCCCACCCAAACTACCCCGTCCCCAGGTACCTTCCCTTGCAACCGCAGAAGATGCAACACCTGTCGCTATACCTCCTCCCTCGACTCTGTCCAGGGACCCCAACAGTTCTTTCAGGTCAGGCAGAGGTTCACTTGCACCTCCTCCAACCTCATCTACTGTTTCCGTTGTTCAAGATGTGGACTCTTACATGGGGGAGACCAAACGCAACCTGGGCGATTGTTTCGTGGAACATCTTCGCTCGGCCCACCTGAACCTACCTGATCTCCCGGTTGCTGGACACTAATTCTCCTTCCCATTCCTTCACAGACCTTTCTGTCCTAGGTCCCCTCCATTGTCAGAGTGAGGCTAAATGCACATTGGAAGAACTGCATCTCATATTTCGCTTGGGCAGCTTACAGCCCAGTGGTATGAATATTGATTTCTCTCACTTTAGGTAGCCCTGGCATTCCCTCTCTCTCTATCCTTCCGTCACCCGTCGCACTAGCTTCTCATTTTCACCCTACAAACAGCTAACAATGGCCTGTTTACTTTATCATCGTTACTTTTTTGCATCTTTCATTCATTGTTCTTTATCTCTCCACATCACAGTCTATATCTCTCATTTCACTTATCCCTAACCAATCTGAAGAAGGGTCTCAACCCAAAACGTCACCCATTCCTTCTCTCCAGAGATGCTACCTGTCCTGCTAAGATACTCCAGCTTTTCGTGTCTATCTTCGTATTAAATACCTTTACAGGCGGGAAGTTGGATATATTCCCTGGCTGATATGTGAGGTTAAGGAATGAGATAGCTGTGGCCCAGAGAGAGAATTTTAAATCTTCACTGGCTGCAGGTGAGATTACAGATGACTGGAGAACAGCAAATGAAGTACCATTATTCATAAAGGGCAGCGCAGACAAACAAGACAATTACAACCAGTTAGTCTAATGTCACTGATAGTGAAGGTATTGGAAAATATTCTCAGGAAAGGATTAATCTGTGTTTGCAAATGCAGGGATTATTCATTGTTAGGGGGAAAATATATGTATTGCATTGTTAGGGGGAAAATATATGTATTGAAGGAAATGTGTTCCATGCGAGACAAGATCTCACATGGAAGAATGGGAATGAGTTATGGAATGGGATTAGCTCAGTACTTGATATTTTGTGTGGACATGGAGGAATGGATTGTTTTTGTGGTGTACGACTCTATGATTCTATGCTGCACCGCCATCATTTCTTATTATTTCCCCAGGATGAAGTTGGTATGATTGTCCGACTCACATTTGAAGCAATGGTAGGTGATAGGGCCATGTCCTGTCTGGAGCTGATGAATGATGGGACCACTGTCATCCACTATAAGTGGAAGCGCCTGCCTGAGCCAAAACATTTTGTGAAGAGCCCAAGTAAGGTTTGGATGCAAAGATTCTACTTCAGCACCAATTCAGGTTTGCACTGATAATCACCGGTGATGATCCAAATTTGCACCTATCCTTGAAGATTTTGATTGCCAGGTGTAGGGGCAGTAGTCTTCTACATCATATTTCTGCTGTACCTGCATTGGCAGTGTTTGAAGAGACGTTGTAGAGAAAAAAGCTGTTTATCTTCACCATGGTGGATTTCCTTTTAGATTCAGTCCGGTTAACCCAATTTATCCATGCCAACCATTTATACTATTCTTATTTATCAACACTTACTCTGTAGCCTTCTATGCCTTGGCAGGTCAAGTACACATCTAGATACTTCTAAAATATTTTGAGGGTCTATGCTTCCACCTCAGGCAGTGCACTCCAAATTTCAACCATCCTCTAGTAAAAAAAATCTTCCCTATATTCCTTCTAAACATCTTTTCTCCGAGTACTCCAGTTAACTTCCACATCTTTGGCCACTGTAAATGTTCCCAGTGTGTGAGTTAGTGGTAGAATCTGTGTGTGTGTCTGGGAGGGGTGGGGGGGGGGGGGGGGGAGACGGACATTCATGAGCATATGAGGAGAATTTAAAAAATTAGCTTAGTAACAAAATCGGTGGTTGACGGCTGGTGTGGTCTCCATAGGCCAAATGGACTGTTTCCATGCCAAATGTATCTATGATGAATGTTGCCCAGTCCATCACAAATCAGTCTCCCCACCATCAACTCAATCTACCTTTACGCTGCTTTGCTAAACTAGCAAACATAGTAAAGGACCTTTTTCACGCTAGTCATTCCATCTGCTCCTCTCCCTTGTCTGGCGGAAGATGCAAAAACTTCAAAGCATGTACCACCAGACTCGGGAACAGCTTAGTCTCTGCTGTTATTAGACCACTGAACCATTCTCCCATGATTCAGGGTGTAGTTGCCACATTCCAACCTATCTCATTGTGGACCTTCGACTTTTTCCTCTGTTACTGTAATGCTATAAAGGTTTAACATTGTATTTTACACTCTGGTATTTTTCTCTTTGCACTATCTGTTATAATTGTATATGAATTGATTGTACTCATGTACAGTATGATTTGACTTGATAGTGCGCAAACAAAGCTTTTTCCTGGATCTAGAAACTGTATACTAAGGTCCATCTCTCCCTCAACATTCTCAGCAGTTCTACTATTCGCTGTGTAGGTCCTCCCCTGATTCGAACTCCCAATATGCATTACCTCATACTTATCATGTTGCAAGTATTTTGTCAATTAATTGCAACCTGCTGATTCAAATGACACAATTTCTGATTATTTCTGTACGCCATTCTGTTTGCTAGGAGTCATTCTTCCCGGAGAGACAATTAATTTCCCATTCAGCTTTAAGTCGCCAAATGCTGGGGTCTTCACCGATGTCTGGGAGTTTTGCACCCACCCAGTGTTGTTGGCAGGAGCATCTCTGCATGTGGCACTGTGGGGCGTGGCTCTCTTTGCAGATAGGAATGAAGAGACAAGGAAACAGCTACAGGTCAGTACCATGTTGGGGGCTTACTACTGTCTGTACTGAAGTTCAAGTTAGTCATGTGAATATACTGTCATACGGACCAATACGGTGATGTACAGAGACAATGAAAATATTGCTTGCAACAGCATTATAGATACAAAAACTCAGACAACTCACAAAACATAAATTGTACTTGAATTACATGTAAATTCTGCAAGACAGTAAAAATAAAAGACAAAGATGAGAAAAAAACTAGGCATTAGTGCAAAACACATTACCTGCAATGATGAATCTATCAGTATTGGTTTGCCATGTCTTTACTTGTTTTGGCTTTGGATTTATTTGGCATATTAACAGACACTCCTCAAGACATGAAGCTTCTTTACTGGGTTTGTTTTTTCAAGTCCAAATGTAGTGTGTAGACCTATGCTGTATGGATTTTGGTGCTGTTCTTACTGTGTTATCTTAGCTTCCCAGACCATCTCAGAGAACAGTTAAAAGTCAGCCAGATGGCTTTGTGTTTGGAACTGCATATTAGTCACAGTAGAAAAGGACAGAGCATAGTTACAGAAGTCCACAATTTAACCCTCAGGCACATTATAATATTCATGGAGGCATAGAAACACATACATTGGGAGCAGGAGACCATTCAGCCCATCAAGACTGTTCGGTCTTTCAAAGTAATCACAGTTGATGTGTAGGAAAGAACTGCAGATGCTGGTTTAAATCGAAGGTAGACACAAAATGCTGGAGTAACTCAGCAGGACAGGCAGCATCTCTGGAGAGCAGGAATGGGTGACATTTCGGGTTGAGACCCTTCTTCAGACTAATCTTGGTTGATCATCCAAATCCTGTCCCCTGCTTAGCTTTCTCTCCATGTCTCTTGATCATTACAGATCTCAGAAAAATATCCAGTTTCTTCTTGCATATTTAATGATTTGGCTACAAAAGCTTTCTGTCTGGAGAATTCAACATGTTCACCAATCTGCGATAGGAAATCAGAACCCTCTCTTCATCCCAGTCTAAAATGGCTTACCCATTGGACTGCAACCTCTGTTCCTAGACTTGCTGATCACTTGGAACGCTTCAGGAATCTAAATAATGTTGGCAAATGACCATGAAGTCATCAATTATTTCTAGAACCATTTCGTAAATATTCTAGAATGCAGTCTATCGAGCTCTGGTGATTTACCCATCTTTAATGTCTTCAGTTGCTCCAATGCTATTTTTCTACTAATATTTGTTTAAATATGTTCCTCTTGTTGGACATTGCTTCCCAATATTTGTGAGGGGGTTATTGATGTCCTCCTTTGTGGGGATAGAATTAAAGTATAAATTGTTTGGTCTGCCCTTTCTCCATTTCTTATTGTAAATTCCCCATCACCTACATTTTGTACTCGCTAGAATTGTACTCGCTAGAATTTAGAAGATTGAGGGGGGATCTTATAGAAACTTACAAAATTCTTAAGGGGTTGGACAGGTTAGATACAGGAAGATTGTTCCCGATGTTGGGGAAGTCCAGGACAAGGGGTCACAGTTTAAGGATAAGGGGGAAATCTTTTAGGACTGAGATGAGAAAAACATTTTTTAACACAATGAGTGGTGAATCTCTGGAATTCTCTGCCACAGAAGGTAGTTGTGGCCAGTTAATTGGCTATATTTAAGAGGGAGTTAGATGTGGCCCTTGTGGCTAAAGGGATCAGGGGGAATGGAGGGAAGGCAGGTATGGGATACTGAGTTGGATGATCAGCCATGATCATATTGAATGGCGGTGCAGGCTCGAAGGGCCGAATGGCCCACTCCTGCACCTATTTTCTATGTTTCTATGTTTCTATTTGCCTTCACTAATCTCTTTTTCTTCATTTTACAGCCAGATTTTTGTTCTCTTAATTCTTATACTGTTCCCTTTTCCTATTCAATCCCTTTATCCTGCTGGAATTTACTGAATTCCAAGATGAGATTTGACATCTGTTCTTGTATCTGATATCATCCCTGGTTTGTTTTTAAATCCATGGTTGAGGCACTTTTTTGGTTTTATTTTTGTGCCGAAAAGGATTGAAGCAATTCTTTAAATGCTGGCCATTGTCTAACCATTGTCAATCATTATTGAGATTTTTTCCAATAAATCTCAGCCAACTTATACCTGATTCAATCTCACACTCCTCGTTTTAATCAAGAATGTTACCACATTGTGATCGCTTCTCTGCAATGAATGCAGACAACAAGACTGCTTATTGATCCTTTATCATTACACAATGCCCAGTGTAAGCTGGCCTGCTCTCTAGTTGGTTGCACAGTAGAGTGGTCCAAGAAGTTATCATCAATGCGCTCGAGAAATTCAATATTACTGCGAATAAAGTTGTAACCTTATTGCATACACCTGTAACTTCCTGTTAGTGCCATTCTCTGCATCATCACCAATGTTTCAAGAATGTATATACAACCCTTCCACCTAACATTTTCTGCCTTTGGTGTTCCTTAGCTCCACCCGCACAAGTTCCACATTAATATTCACAGAGCTGGCAGTCTTTCCCCCTGTTGAATTAATTCACTTATCTACTAATTAATTCCACTTACACCCTTTCCCTTTTTGCCTGTCTTTCCCAAATATTAAGTTCCTCTGGATCTTCAGGTCCCATCCCAGGTTACCCTAAACTTGTGTCTCCATATTTGCAACTATATCATATCTACTTATATCTGTTTATACAGGTAATTTATCCACTGTATTGTGAATACTTCTCACCTTGGAACTCAATATCTTCAGGCTAGCATTATCCAATGAGACCATGGCAGATCTTTGCTTTAACACCGCAGAACCACTTTTACAAAAAATCAACTAATTTTACTTTTATACGTGAGATTTTCAGGCTTCCATTACCCATTGCATCACTTATGTTACTTATTTTACAAAAATCCTGGCTCAAGTTTCATGGCTATATCCTTCTAATCCTGGAAACTATAAACATGGGAATAGTTTCAATATATTTTCTCCAAAATTCAAGTAAGCCACGACTCTAATCTGATGCAGAGCAGTTTTGAAGCCTGTGAAAATCCATAATGTACTTAGAATTGCAGACTATAAGAAGGGAAGGTTCTTTATAAAACGCAGATATTGAAAATGAAACCTGTGATATGTCAGCTTGATATGGATATATATTTGCCTTTCGAGAAGAAAGCAATGAATGGAATGACGTATTTATACCATCCCAGGGACAGTCAGGGAACAATTTATAACAACAGCTTGGATTCATGGAAAATGGTCAGAGGTGAAGATAGTTGTATCAGACCCAGCCAATTCTGCTGGATAAAGTTAAAACATTCTTAGGTTCATGGAAGACCTAATCCACTTCTGAGACAAAACATTGGGATGACACTGAAATTACAGCGGGCATGAGATGCATTTGCTACCGTTAAATAATCTTTTATCAGCTGTTTGGAAAATTAACCTTTTTGCAAGTGATAAAATACTTTTTAGTTGCAGAACAAATGCATTGCCATATTGAAATAAAATTTCCAATTATGAGATCACAATTCACATTTATTCTGCCAGTTTGTGCATGGTAATGAATTGTCAGTTGGCTAGTTGAGATTGCTCTTCAGCAGTTTGCTTCCAACACATCAGGCAGAACTTGAGATGAAGGAGAAGATGGCCATTATTGAACGCATCCTCAACAAGGTGGTAGCTGGTGTGCAAACACCACAGAGGTCTCAGTCTCCTCCTTGGGCACCACTCACCGAGGAAGACATCTTTAAGAAGAATAACCCCAAGGTAAGAACTTGTTTTTTCACTTATAGCAGAATTTAAATTTCTTTATACATGTGAACACAGAAAATTTCCAATTGTGAATAAAGTTCATTCTGAAGTACAAACCACCCCCACCCTCCCCAAATTCTCCCCTTGCCTGGGCCAGATCTGGAGAGGTTACGTCGTGGTCTCAGAATGCGGGATTTCAGTGGGATGATCAAGATGGAGACTGGACCCAAGGTGGCATGGTGCAGATGCCCACAGCCCAAACAAAGCTGGCACCAGTTTTGCCAACTGTGAAAGCTGTAAGGGATTGTAATAGTTTTTGAAAGGACATTGACATTGAAAGCCATATAAAAAATATATAAATTGAAGTACTTAATTTTTTTAATTTAAAATAATAAAAATTTGAATACTTTTAAATGTTAAAGAGATGTTTAATCAAAAACATTAAAGTGCGTATAAATAATTAAAGCATTTTTAATGTTGTGATCACCACTTTGCCTCTAATCGGTATCTCACTTTGAAATCAATGAGTTCCTGATATAGTATCCAAAAGGTGATTTCTACAATCTTCACCCTTGAACTCCAGGCTCAACCTCCAGACTTTCTGAGCCATGTACTGCATGCCTGGCAGTTCTGGACTTCCCTCATGGCTGTAGGCCAACAGTTCCCTTTGGAACCCCTAGCAACATATCCTGCTCTTCTCAACAGATTAACCTTTGCAGTTCCTTCAACATTTTCTAATGTTCTCTAATAACTAATATGTTGTCATAAGCAAATATTGCTTGTCTTTCTGTCACATCTTTCACGTGAGAAGAGAAGCTAATAAGTTTATATGGATCTAACGGTGTCAAATGGTGTTGGGAGAGTGGGAAGACATAAATGAATAATGGAATGGTTGGAGTTTGGAACCATAGCATTTTCCAAGGCAGAATTGTTCCAGCTCAACGATCATTCAAATAATTTTTTTGCAGAAAACAGAAAAAACGCAGATGCTGGAAATTGAAATAAAAAGAGAGATTACTGGAGACCATCTGCAGGTTAGAGTAAAAGAGTTAGTGTTGAGGTTAGACACAAAATGCTGGAGTAACTCAGTGGGTCAGGCAGTATCTCTGGAGAGAAGGAATGAGTGACGTTTCGGGTCGAGACCCTTCTTCAGACTGAGTGTTGTTGTTGACCCTTTCTCTGAAGAAGTGTCATTGGCATGAAGCACTAACTCTGTTTCTCTCTCCAAAGATGCTGCATGATCTGCTGAGTATCTTGAGTATTTTATTCCTATTTTATTTCATGGTGATGTTGATGTCGGAAGGTGAGGGAGTTTGCACTTTGTCCTCTTTAACTTGGTAGAATGGCAAAGCAGATCAGGCTTTTGTTCAAGCTTCAGCAAACCGAGTTCAGTTCTGACTCTAAATGTTGTCACATTCTTCCCGTGGCCATAAATGCTTACATGGCTGCTCCTACTTTCTACACCATCCCAAAGTTATGTGGGGGGGGGGCAGGGTTGGTAGTTTCATTGGCTGCTGTAAATTGCCCTGTGTATGTAGGTGAGTGATAGGAGAATCAAGTGCATCAGAATGGGGTTAGCTTGCAGTGAGAGATTTGGGGGAAGGGATTGTTGGGAATTCTGTGAAAGCTGACGTAGATTTGATGGGCTGAATGGCTTCTGTCTGCATCTGAGAAATCAATAGCAAAACTTGGACATTCTAGAGAATCGGCTGGAAGTGGCTTCTCAAATCAAATCAAATCAAATCAAATACGTTTATTTGTCATTGCACATCAACTGTACAACGAAATTTCATGTGCATCCCCTTCAATGGTAAACAATAAAAGACACGGGATAAAAAGTTTTAAAAAAAGAACAAAAACACAATAACACAAACAACCATTTAGTCTTACATTTACATTTACTACAAGATCAATGCATAAAATAAGTAATAGATAATAAAAAATGCACATTATATTGCACATTCTAGCAGACAAATTTTTATTTGCACCCTGAATTGTGTAGTGTTGCCCGTAGAGTTATCTGTTTGAGTTAAGTTCTCTAATGGCACGTGGGTAGAAACTGTTAGTTAGTCTGCAAGTGCGGGCCTTCAAAGACCCGTATCGCCTCCCAGAGGGCAGCAGAGTGAAAAGGTGGTTGGCAGGGTGGAATGAGTCCTGTGTGATGTTTCTCGCCCGGCGTAAACATCGGGCCTTGTAAATGTCTTCCAGGGAGGGTAGTTGAGTGTTTATGATGCTCTGTGCTGTTTTAATAACTCTCTGTAGTGCCTTCCTTCCAGCCACAGTGCAGCTAGCAAACCACACCAGGATGTCATAGGAGAGGATGCTTTCCACGGCGCACCGGTAGAAGGACAGCAGCAGCTGCTGTGAGACGTTTGCTCTCCGCAGAGTCCTCAGGAAATATAGCTGCTGCTGTGACTTCTTTACGAGAGTGATGGTGTTCACTGTCCATGTAAGGTCCTGGGAGTTGTATGTGCCGAGAAACTTAAAGTCAGTGACTCTCTCCACCATGTCTCCTTTGATGTAAAGAGGAGCAGGTTCTTCTCTCCTCCTCCTGAAGTCAATAACTAGTTCTTTTGTTTTGGTTGAGTTGAGTGCCAGGTTATTGGTAGTGCACCAGACAGTCAGTTTTTGGACTTCATCTCTGTAGGCAGACTCGTCGTTGTTATTTATCAGCCCCACCACAGTCGTGTCATCTGCAAACTTAATGATCCGGTTTGTGATGTGTGTCGGTGTGCAGTCATGAGTGTAGATTGTGTAGAGAATAGGACTCAGCACACAGCCTTGTGGCGCCCCTGTGCTGAGCGTCAGGACTGGGGAGTGATTGGACCCCATCCTGACAGTCTGTGGGCGGTCTGTTAAGAAGTCCTTGATCCATCTGCATGTATTGGCATTTACACCCAGGTCAAACAGTTTGTCCACCATTCTGCTGGGGATGATGGTATTGAATGCAGAACTAAAATCTACAAACAACATCCTCACATATGAGCCGGGGCGCTCCAGGTGAGTCAGTGCAGAATGTAGAGCCATGTTGATGGCGTCTTCTGTTGACCTGTTGGCTCTGTATGCAAACTGATGTTGATCCAGGGTGGGTGGGAGTGAGGATTTAATGTGGGCCAGGACCACATCAGTTTCTCTAAGGTTTTTTGCAAATGTTCTATCGGTTATGGCTGAATGATAAAGATAACTGTTCCTTTTCCACCACGTCATAACATCATAACATCCTTTTCCACCACGACATCTACTTGACCTCTAACAATAACAGAGTGCACTGACTGCCAAAGCGCACTCACATATTATTCCAAAAAATATACACAAAGCAGGAGGGATCTTCTTCTTCTTGCATATGGCGTGCACAGCCTAAAGTTGTAGGACAACTTGTTCTAATTGATCTTATTTGATTGTGCACGCCAGGTTGATTGTATTGGTTGAAACAGGGCGGACCACGTGAAGGTTGCAATCTCCCACCCCAGCAGGAAAGATAAAGGGAAAAAAAGATCAAAGTTCATCATAATTATTATTAAGATTGTTATTCTGTCTATATAAGTGCACCTGAACAGTTGTTGGGTGAATTTGGTAATTATTATTTAATTAATTGTTTCATCCTCTGTAGCTGCATTACAAGTATGAAGTAGTACAAAGTCTTAAGGAATTATGGAAAGAGTGCTTTGTGCCAAGTAAAGATGAAGAAGAAGCAGAAAATGGAAAGCAACTTGTAGATGTGAACATTGCTATGGTGATAGAAACATCCACGATCTCAATCCATTCGCCAAACAAGAGTTCGCCGGATTTGGAACTTGATGAGAATGATAAACCTCCTGATGACGCCCTGCCGGCGACTGTTCAACCTGTTGAGCCAGAACCTCAATGGGACCTATCTGTTAGTTCTTTTAGACAGGTACAATTTCTTTGAGCTTATTGTGAATATGATCAATGATTTTGATCTAAGTATGCTATTAAACCATTTTGCCAAACACTTGTGCTTGGTCTGCCAAAGCCTACGGAATCTCCTAGTTGTTAACAACTTTAGCTCCTCTTCCCATTCCCACACTGACCTTTCTGTGCTGGGCCTCCTCCTTTGATAGAGTGAGGCTACATGCAAACTGGAGGAACATCACCTCATATTTCACTTGGTTAATTGCAACCCATTGGTTTGACCATTGAATTCTCAAATTTTAAGTACTAACACCCCGTTCCCTTCTTCCATAATTTCACCCTTCCACTCCCCACCCCCACCCCTGTGCCCCATCTGGAATCACACCTATTTATCTCCTTATCTCTCCCCTTCCACATACATTCCTTCCTCTAGCTTTATGAATCCTGACAATTCAATCCTTTTGTCTCAGACCAGTCTTTTCATCTCTGGCCTTTGTCCAACCATCTACCTTTCAAACACCCCGTCACCTGTATCAACCTTTGACCTGGCAGTCTTTGTCCTGCCCGTTGTCTCTTCCATCGTTCTATCCCCCCAACAATCGCTCTGACAAGCGGTCCCGACACAAAACGACACCTATCTCCAGAGATGCTGCCTAAAGCACTGAGTTACACTAGCACTTTATGACCTTTTTTGTGAACCACCAACTCGTTTCTTTGTTTCTACTCTATATTGAGAGACTTTTCCCTGAGGTCTTTCTTGAAAAGATGGACTATATTTGCTGTCCTAGTCTCTTGCATCCAGTGAAGATTTAAACTACTCAGCCAAAGTCTCAGTAGTGTTCCTGGTTTTGGTTCTTGGTCCACTTCTTTATGTTAACCTCATGCTTTGCTACACTGCTTATGCATTCTGTCAACCAATTTCATGAAAAATTCTGAGAGAACGAAGCAACTCTGAACAAATCACATCTGGTGTATTCATTATTTATTGTAATGCAGTTGCTTTGAAATTATATTCAAGAAGCCTGTGACAAGGTCCCACACGAGAGAATAGCATGCAAAATTAGAGCACATGGTATTGGGGGTAGGGTATTGACATTGATAAAGAACTGGTTGACAGAGGAGGAAACAAAGAGTAGGAATTAGCGGATCTTTTTCAGAGTGGCAGGCACCGATTAGTGGGGTGCCGCAAGGCTCAGTGCTGGGACCCCAGTTATTCCCAATAAATACTAATGATTTATACAAAGGAATTAGATGTAACATCTCTGTTTGCGGATGACACAAAGCTGGGTGGCTGTGTGAGCTGTGAGGAGGATGCTATGAGGCTGCAGGGTGACTTGGATAGGTTGGGTGAGTGGGGAGAAGCATGGCAGATGCAGTATAATGTGGATAAATGTGAGGTTATCCACTTTGACAGCACGAACAAGAAGCCAGATTATTATCTGAATGGTGTCATTAGGATAAGGGAAGGTACAACAATACTTGGGTGTCCTTGTCCAGTCTGAAGAAGGGTTCCGGTCCAAAACATTGCCTATTTCCTTCACTCCATAGATGCTGCTGCACCTGCTGAGTTTCTCCTGCATTTGTATGTACCTGTCCTTGTACATCAGTCACTGAAAGTAAGCATGCGGGTACAGCAGGCTGTGAAGAAAGCAAATGGCATGTTGGCCTTCATTACGAGAGGATTTGAGCATGGAGATCCTACTGCAGTTGTACAGGGCCCTGGTGAGATCACACCTGGAGTATTGTGTGCAGTTTTGGTCTCATAATTTGAGGAATGACATTCTTGCTATTGAGGGAGTGCAGCGCAGGACTGACATATGATGAAAGCATGGATCGACTGAGCTTATATTCACTGGAATTTAGAAGGATGAGGGGATCTTATAGAAACATATACAAATCTTAAGGGACTGGACAGGCTAGACACAGGAAAAATGTTCCCGATGTTGGGGGAGTCCAGAACCATGGGTCACAGTTTGAGAATAAGATGTAGGCCATTTAGGACTGAGATGAGGAAAAACTTTTTCACCCAGAGAGTTGTGAATCTGTGGAATTCTCTGCCACAGAAGGCAGTGGAGGCCAATTCACTGGATGTTTTCAAGAGAGATGTTAGATATAGCGCTCAAGGCTAATGGAATCAAGGGATATGGGGAGAAAGCAGAAATGGGGTACTGATCTAGGATGATCCGCCATGATCATATTGATTGACGGTCAAATGGCCTACTCCTGCACTATTGTCTATGTTTCTATAACTGTTCGGAGTAACAGTTTGTCGGCTCATCTCGTGGCTGCATATTCCCTCTGTTTAAATTGGACAGTATTTTCAGTTCTGAAAGAGGTTATCCATATTTTTAGCTGATTTTGAGTTGATGGGGAATGCTTCTGATTATTTTCCCATACTTCTTCGTCAGGATGTGCTAACGTTGCTGGAAGATGAACAGCAGAAAGAGAGGGGCCTGGAACATCTCAACTTAAAGATGCTGGAACTCTACACAGCACCAATCACAATACAAGAGAATATTAACTATAAAATTGTGTAAGTGGCACTCTATCACCCTTGTTATTTTATTCTGTTTTCCTTCTCTTCAAAGATAAGCTTTCAGTGAAACACATATTTGTCAAATCACTGAATGGAGTAGTTGACTTTTTATGAAACCATAAAATATTATCAATGCCAGCAAAAAGGGAAGCCATTTTGAAGAAGCCACTTTGCAATCTTGATCCAGGCTCTTTTCAGTTAATGTTTCTGGTATTCATGAAGGTATTTTTTAAACGTGCTGAGGATTTTGGTATTAGTTTATTGGTTTCTGCATTCACCATCTTCTCGGTAAGTGAATTCCTCATTCCTCCTCTCTTAACTCAACTTTCTGCTAATTCTGTTTCCCCTTTTATTGCCTTCTCTGTCTTCATTGGTGGGTCTGCAATGGAGGGAATTAACGGCTTCAAATTCCTGGGAGTTAACAGACCTGATGACCTCTCTTGGGTCAAACACATAGTTGTAAGGAAGGATGAACAAGGAACACCTACATCTCCACATTCTTAGAAGTTTAAAGATATTTGGCATCTTTGCATACTTTTAACAAACCTCTGCTGGTATACTGTGGAAGGTAACCAAATTAGTTGCATCAGGGCCTGGTACGACAATTCCGACACACAGGCTGCAGAGAGTGGTCAATTCAGCCCAGTCCATCATGAGTGCAACCTTCCCCATCACTGAAAATATCTACATAAAGCACTGTCTCACGAAGGGAGCATCAATATCAAGGATCCGCACCGTCTAGACAGATCCTCTTCTTGTTGCTACCATCAGGTAGGATGTACTGAAATCACACACCACCAGGTTCAGGAATAGCTACTCTTTCACAATTATCAGGTCATTAAAAGTAATGCAAAGCAAAAAGTGCTGGAAGAACTCAAAGGGGTTAAGCAGCATCTGTGGAGGGAATGGACAGGCTGTGTTTTGGGTAGGAACCCTTTTTTAGACTGAAGGAGTTCACTTGTCCATTCCCTCACTAGATGCCAACTAAGCAGCCAAGTTCCTTCATGTTTTACTCAAGATTTTAACAGCTGCACTCTCTTGTGTGTCCATGTTCTTGAACCGATCTGTACAGCCCTAATCCTCAGCAATAGAAAACCATGGAACAATTCTTACACTACCTTGGACATCTTCCTCTAATTGTGTTTTGCACCAATGCCTTTTTTTTAACACGGCCTTTTACCATCTGCAGAAGTTATGTATAATTTATGTTTTTATTGTGTGGTCTCAGTCTATGTGCCTCTTAATGCTGCTACAAGCAAGATTGTCATTGCACTCGTACCTCACCGTGCATGGGCATATGACAATAAACTTGGCTTAACATAGAAACATAGAAAATAGGTGCAGGAGTAGGCCATTCAGCCCTTCGAGCCAGCAACGCCATTAAATATGATCATCTTTGATCATCCAAAATCAGCACGTCGTTCCTGCTTTCTCCCCATAACCCTTGATTCTGTTAGCCCTAAGAGCTATATGTAACTCTCACTTGAAAACATCCAGTGAATTGGCCTCCACTGCCTTCTGTGGCAGAGAATTCCATAGATTCACAACTCTCTGGGTGAAAAACATTTTCCTCATCTCAGTCGTAAATGGCCTAACCCTTATCCCCTGGTTCTGGACTTCCCCAACATCAGGAACATTTTACCTGCATCTAGCCTGTTCAATCCCTTAAGAATTTTATATGTTTCTATAAGATACCCTCTCATTCTAAATTCCAGTGAATATAAGCCCAGTCGATCCATTCTTTCATCATATGTCAGTCCGCCATCCCGGGAATGAACCCGATGGACCTGCGCCGCATTCCCTTAATAGCAAGAATGCCATTCCTCAAATTAGGAGACTGAAACTGCACACAATACTCCAGGTGTGGTCTCACCAGGGCCCGTTACAACTGCAGTAGGACCTCTTTGCCCCTATACTCAAATCCTCTCGCTATGAAGTCCAACATGCCATTTGCTTTCTTCGCTGCCTGCTGTACTTGCATGCTTACTTTCAGTGACCTGGGACACCCAGGTCTCGTTGCACCTCCCCTTTTCCTAATCTGATACCATTCAGATAATAATCTGCCTTCCTGTTCTTGCCATTATTCTGCCCACTCACCCAACTTATCCAAGTCACCCTGCAGCCTCATAGCATCCTCCTCGCAGTTCACACTGCCACCCAGCTTCGTGCCATCCACAAACTTGGAGATGTTACATTTAATTCCTTCATCTAAATCGTTAATATATATTGTAAGTAACTGGGGTCCCAACAATGAGCCTTGCGGCACCCCACTAGTCACTGCCTGCCAGTCTGAAAAAGACCCGTTAATTCCTACTCTTTGCTTCCTGTCTGCCAACCAGTTCTCTATCCATGTTAACACCTTGCGCCCAATACCTTGTGCTCTAATTTTAACCATATAACCATATAACAATTACAGCACGGAAACAGGCCATCTCGGCCCTTCAAGTCCGTGCCGAACAACTTTTTTCCCTTAGTCCCACCTGCCTGCACTCATACCATAACCCTCCATACCCTTCTCATCCATATGCCTATCCAATTTATTTTTAAATGATACCAACGAACCTGCCGCCACCACTTCCACTGGAAGCTCATTCCACACCGCTACCACTCTCTGAGTAAAGAAGTTCCCCCTCATGTTACCCCTAAACCTCTGTCCCTTAATTCTAAAGTCATGTCCTCTTGTTTGAATCTTCCCTATTCTCAAAGGGAAAAGCTTGTCCACATTAACTCTGTCTATCCCTCTCATCATTTTAAAGACCTCTATCAAGTCCCCCCTTAACCTTCTGCGCTCCAGAGAATAAAGACCTAACTTATTCAACCTATCTCTGTAACTTAGCTGTTGAAACCCAGGCAACATTCTAGTAAATCGCCTCTGTACCCTCTCTATTTTGTTGACATCCTTCCTATAATTGGGCGACCAAAATTGTACACCATACTCCAGATTTGGTCTCACTAACGCCTTGTACAATTTTAACATTACATCCCAGCTTCTATACTCAATGCTCTGATTTATAAAGGCTAGCATGCCACTAATTTTGCCCACTAATCTATTGTGGGACCTTGTCAACGGCTTTTTGAAAGTCCAGGTAGATCACATCCACTGGCTCTCCCTTATACATTCTACTTATTACATCCTCAAAAAATTCCAGAGGATTAGTCAAGCATGATTTCCCTAATGACTCCTTAAGACCTGTGAGGGAAAAGATGTTTTTAGCTTAATTTAGTTTAGAATAGTTTAGTTTAGAGATATCTCATGGAAACAGGCCCTTCAGTCCTTTGAGTCCACACTGACCATCGTTCACACGTTCACTGGTTCTATGTTATCCCACTCTCCCATTCCCTACACATTGGGGCAATTTACAGAGGCCAGTTAACCTACAAACCTACACTGCTTATTCATTTTGTCTCGGACTTTCAAATGTTGCTTTGCTTGCTTTGTTCGAAGGAAAGCAATCCTAGTCCAGCCAGTTTTTCTTCATAATGAAACATTTCCAGCCTTATTAATTTCATTCTTGCCCTATCAAAGACTGTCATATCCCTTCAGAAATGTGACCTAGACTGTGTACAGTCCCCTTTCATCACCCAGTTAGTTGCAACATGCCAGTTTAAATTTAAATTGACAATAAATGTGTGATTTTGACATTTAGTGCAGGGACCAATTCATTTTGGTTGGAGGCCCCAGCACCAAAGTAGAATCACAGAATGATTTGTTATACCTCTTGGTTTAGAGATACAGCATGGAAACAGACCCTTTGGCCATTGAGTCTGCGCAATATTTGTGAGGGGGTTATTGATGTCCTCCTTTCTGAGGATAGAATTAAAGTATAAATTGTTTGGTCTGCCCTTTCTCCATTTCTTTTTTTTGTTAAATATTTTTATTAGAAGTAAGTACATATCAAAATAAAAATATACATGTCATATACATTCTTAATGTTATTAATATTAATATTAACAGTTATTTCTAATTTTTACTTCTATGAATTTTTCATTTTTTATATAGATAGAAAATATAAGAGAAAAATAAAATTAAAATAAAAATTCAGAAAAATGAATGAAGTATTAAGCAGTTTGTACATCATTGGAGATATATCATGGGTTATTATATGTAAATCTTCGTCTATTTCTTCGTTCAGGCTTCAGTCAGGTTCTCGCACCGAACCACTTTGACCCTTTAAATATTCAATAAATGGAGACCATATCCCTCTGAATTGATCTAACTTGTCCAGAAGGGCAAGTCTTAATCTTTCAAAATTAAGTGTCTCCGACATTTCAGTGATCCGCATTTTAATTGTTGGGAATGTAGGACCCTTCCAAAATTTCAATATAAGTTTTTTCCCAATTATTAAACTGTAATCAATAAAAATTCTTTGATTTATTGTTATTAATTGATCTGTTTCTAATATTCCTAATATTATTAGTTTTGAGTCGGGTAGCAAATTTGTATTAACAACATTCGAGATTATCTTAAAATTTTCTGCCCAAAAAGTAGTAATTTTTATACAGTTTGTGAATGACTGCGTTAGATTAGCTTCTAAATTACCATCTCTCTAAGCACCGGCTCCCCTCAGGGCTGTGTCCTGAGTCCACTCCTGTTCACCCTGATGACTCGCGACTGTTGTGCCAGGTTTAGTACAAACCACATCATGAAGTACGCAGATGACACAACAGTGGTGGGCCTCATCAGGGACGACAATGAGCTGGCTTACAGGGAGGAGGTGAAACAACTGGTGGACTGGTGCAATACGAACAACCTGATCCTGAATGTCGAGAAAACAAAGGAGATTATCGTCGACTTCAGGAAAACCCGGCACAGTCCCACACCACTTCACATCAATGACAGCGATGTGGAGGTGGTCAGAAGCACAAAGTTCCTGGGGGTGCAGATCACTAACAGTCTGACCTGGTCGACTAACATCTCATCAACTGTTAAGAGAGCGCAGCAGCGGTTGCACTTTCTGCGCCGGATGAGAAGAGCTCATCTCCCCCATCCCATCCTCACTACTTTCTACAGGGGCACCATAGAGAGTATTTTGACCAGCTGTATCTCTGTCTGGTTTGGAGACTGTAGAGCCTCCGACTGGAAGTCTGTGCAGAGAGTGGTGAGGACAGCGGAAAAAATCATCGGGACCTATCTCCCCTCAATCGGGGATATTGCGACCAAACGCTGTGTGTCCAAGGCCAGCAGTATCATAAAGGACCCCTCACATCTCCATCACGGACTGTTCACTCTGTTGCCCTCGGGAAAAAGATACCGCAGCATAAGGAGCAGAACATCAAGGTTCCGCAACAGCTTCTTCCCTCGAGCCATCAGACTCCTGAATGCCATGTAAATGGG
The DNA here is from genome assembly GCA_963514005.1 of Raja brachyura. Next base: position 32,356,510 of record OY740803.1, read on the forward strand.
CTGCCACTATTGTCTATTTACCCTTTTCATACATACCTATCCTTCGGTTAATTTATATTTATTGTGTTGCACAGGGAGCCAAATGCAACGTAATTTCGTTTGGAACTGCATATATCAATGTATTTCTAAATGACAATAAAGTTTGTTTGACTTTGACTAAATATTGACATTTATCACATATGGCTGGTATATTTGAAGAAATTCTATGTAATTTTGATTTGGAATAAGGTAATCTATGTAGTACTTTAAATTGTATCAAGATGTGTCTAGCATTTATCGAACAATGATGTATATTTTGTAAACTTTCATTCCATATTCTAGTCTAATTATTTGACCTAATTCGTTTTCCCATGATTGCCTATATGTTTCTGTCGTTGGTACATCATTTTCTAATAAAATATTATAAATATATGATATCAATTTTTCTGTATTTGGATGTTTATTGAGACATTCATCTAAAATTTCTGCCTTTCTATTTCTAATTTCCTGTGTATTTGATTTTACAAAGTCTCTGATTTGTAAATATCTAAAATAATCTTTTGAATGTAATCCATAAATTTGTTGTAGTTCTTGAAATGAAAGAAAGGAGTTTTCCCTGTAAAGATCACCCACCCTATTAATTCCATAATTTTTCCATTGTGAAAAACCTTTATCCATCATTGAAGGTTTAAATGTGACATTGTTTACAATGGAGAGAGCTAGTGGTATACATTTCAATTTTAATGTTTTCTTAAGTTGTTTCCAAATACGTATACCACCCTCTATTATAGGGTTTTCTTTATAGGTTTTCTTAGCTAGTTTAGAATAAAATCGTACTAATGTCAAAAGGTGTACAATCTTCCTTTTCCATTTTTAACCAATTTGGTTGTTTATCTAATTCATCCAGCCAAAAATTCATATTTTTAATACTAACTGCCCAGTAATAAAACATAAAGTTTGGTAATGCTAGACCTCCATTTACATAAGTGTTTTTTATTTATTCTATGACTCTTATATTCCCAGATAAAATTGGTAACTATAGAGTCAACCCCTTTCTCCATTTCTTATTGTAAATTCCCCATCACCTACATTTTGTACTCGCTAGAATTTAGAAGATTGAGGGGGGATCTTATAGAAACTTACAAAATTCTTAAGGGGTTGGACAGGCTAGATGCAGGAAGATTGTTCCCGATGTTGGGGAAGTCCAGGACAAGGGGTCCTGGACTTCCCCACAGTTTAAGGATAAGGGGGAAATCTTTTAGGACCGAGATGAGAAAAACATTTTTCACACAATGAGTGGTGAATCTCTGGAATTCTCTGCCACAGAATGTAGTTGTGGCCAGTTAATTGGCTATATTTAAGAGGGAGTTAGATGTGGCCCTTGGGGCAAAAGGGGCTAAAGGGATCAGGGGGTATGGAGAGAAGGCAGGTACAGGATACTGAGTTGGATGATCAGCCATGATCATATTGAATGGCGGTGCAGGCTCGAAGGGCCGAATGGCCTACTCCTGCACCTATTTTCTATGTTTCTATGTTTCTACGTTTATACATTGCTCAACTCCATTCATAACATATTAAAACATTTGTTATACATGTGAGTAAGTTGCCTTCTGATAAGTCTAATGCAAAGAAACAGTTTCTCCATATTTATTTTGTGACAGTTACCAGCTTTGGGTAGAAGCGATAGATGGGCTGGTCAGTTACTCTATGCGGCACAGGGAAATACTGGGCTTGCCTGAAAAGGAGACTGAAACCTTGGAACACGTGGAAGAAACATGTAAGTTACAAGAAATGCTACTTTCTTGTGCAATCAGTGACTGGTTAGAATACAAAAACACACACTTACAGACACACACACACACACACACACACACACACACACATCAGTTAAAATAATTAACATTAATAATCATACCTGCGTACAACCCAGCGGTATGATTATTGATTTCTTGAACTTCCAGTAACCCTTCTTTTCCCTCTCTCTCCGTTCCTCCCCCACCCTAGTTCTCCAACTAGTTTCACTGTCCATCTGATTAATTTTACTGGTTGTATGCCTCCTTGTCATCTTACCCTCAGTTAACAATAAACCATTCTGAAGAAGGGTCTCGACCCAAAACATCGCCTATCTCCTTCGCTCCTTAGATGCTGCTGCACCCGCTGAGTTTCTCCAGCTTTTTGTGTAACCCCCAAGTTTCAATAATAGGTTGACTTTTCAGTCTTTCCCTTGGTGATTAATTCAATGAAAAAGGCTTTGGATTGGCTGGATTGAATTTGCTTTGTGCTACATTGTCTGGGTGGAATTTTTCTTATGCTGCTATACTATGTATTTATTTTATTTGGGAAGTTTTCTTAACATTATCCCGGTGACAGTGTAGATGACCAAACAATGTCATCCACGTTTCCATGGCTTCTTCACTTACTCTTCTTTAATAATTTAGCTCCATCTAGTGTTGAGAGTTTCCGGTACTCCTAAAAAGTTTGGCAAATAGAAACCATAGTGCAGGTAGGCAGTTGTAGAAATATTAAAATATATTATTTAGTATTGACCTTCTGGATGTCCATTGGAGGGTATGGATGGAGGAGATGCCAACACATGATAGAGAGTCATCAACAGAAAAATGCAAATTTGTCTGCAAAAGACCAGAATCACGTTACCAAAAGAAGTAATAGCAATTGAAGGTTATGGACCATGTCAAGTGTGCTTTTAAGAATATCGTGATTGTTCATGTAAAAGTCCATGGTATCTAGACCATAGAAACAGACAGTTTGAACTGCTAGGATTTAAGAATGTCAGCATCCTGCTGCTCTTTATTCTAACCTTATTTTATAATTTCATTCTCTGTCATTTGCGATTCCAGCTCACCTATAAATATCGCACTGCTTCAACCACTCTCTGATAGTGAATTTCATATTCACTGGGAAGGGAAGTTTTCCCTGAATTGTTAGGTTTATTGGTAATTATCGTGCGTTTCTGTCGTCTGTGTCTTGATTACAAGCAGAAACACCTTCACTATTTCTACAATTCTGAACTCATCTATAGGGTCATCTCTCCATCACATGTTTTCTTAATAATTATACCCCCTTTGTTCTAGGATCAGTATTATCATTATCATCACCAATGTTATCTGGTTTATTAATAAGGATATTATCAAGACATTAGTAAAAGAGCACTTGGATATCATGAAATACACTGTTATATACATGCTTATAATTCATTAGGTATGAACTTTGTAAACTCATTGAATATTGATGGATATCAATTATTATAATTTGGTGAAGACTTTTTATGGAAATTGCATGAATTAACATCAAATCTGAAGAAATAATAATAGAAAAACAAAATTAGGTCTTACATGAACTAATAATAGGTCAAGTAGAGCACGTGCAATGCATTTTCTACCTTATCCTGGAAACATATTTCATCCTTTTAATTCCTCTCCTTCTAACACTGGAGTTCTATAATTTTCTTACGTTGTGCTATTTAAATAAATATGTATTTACTATGGATCTCAAATGACAGGTAAGACAGGGGTTTACATTCACCTCTTCCAATCTTATCTATTGCAGTCAGTGCTCTTGACGTGGCCTCCTCGTTAAGACCAAGCATAACTAGGCAGCCGCTTTGCCAAACACTTGTGCTTCATCTACCAAGGTCAGCTGGACCTCCATCCCCTACCTCCACTCATCACCCATCCCTCCCTACTCTTAGTCCCCCATGTTTCTTCCCCTCCCTCTCCTACTTCCTACTACCCCTCCCTCCGATTCTACATTTCACTCGCCACTTTCTTATCTTTATCAGATTCCACCATTTGCATCTTTTTCTCTTCTCCGTTTCCAACTTTGGTTACTATCTCCACCCTCCACCCCCATCTGACTTAATTGCCCCACCCCTTTCCCTCACGTCATCCTACCAACAGTCTCCCTTCTAGTCCATCATTCTATAAAAGAGTCCTGATCCCTTGTCTGTCCATTTCTCTCCATGAATGCTGCTCAACCCGCTGAATTCCTCCAGCAGCTTGTTTTGTGTTCAAGATTCCAGCATCTGCAGTCTCTTGTGTCACAAATGAAGTAAACTATGAAGACACTTCTCTCAGCAGGTGTCACCAGACAGCAGTCTTTCAGGCTGCCTTCTTCTTCTTTCGTGTGGCGTGCACAGCCTAAAATTGTAGGACAACTTGTTCTATTTGATCTTCCGTTTGTGCGCGTCGAGTTGAGTGCATTAGTCGAAACTGGGCGGACAGATGTCGTGAAATGCTCCCCACCTACTGGCACAAGGGACTTCTTAACACCTTGTCCTGTGTATTTGATTCTGATAATCTGGACTCGTCCAGTGACTGCTGTGAAAGGACAGCTGACAACATGGGAAAGTCCATGTGACAGCTTGGAGAGACAGCTGACATGAGGGAACAGACCCCGCTGGGGCCGTCATGGGCTAGCTACCCATGATAGCAGTCCCCAACGCTGTTTCAGCTAGTTGGAGACACCCGCTAAATGCTACAAAAAGTAAACTAAAGGAAATACCCCTAGAGCCTGCGAGAGCGGGGGCGTAAGATGGCTCACCGACTGATAACACGGTTACAGACCCAGGAACGGAAACGACCACTGACAAGGAGAGCATGGCACATGAGACATCCACAACAGCTGCGGGACACAAACTTCAGGTGTGCATCTGTGGTTGGGAGAAAAGAACATCAGTGAAGGGCTTGAAGATCCACCAAGGGAGGAAAAAGTGCTTGAGAGAGCAGAGACAAGGGCCTCGCATTGACCAGTACTTCTTACGAAGCAACCAGTCAAAACAGTCGAGTGAAGCACAGCGACGGGACACAAACCAAAGTTCGCAGAGCATCAACACCCATGTCACTGAAGAGGGTGATACAAGCGCAGAAACGGCGGTGGAGGAGCCCACGCAACAACTGCAAAGACCTCCATTGGAGGGAAAGATCAAAGGGCACAAACCTGGAGTGAAATGGCCCAAAGCTGTTGAAAAGAAAGAGTGGGAGACGGTCAACAATGACCTTATACATATCTTGGAGCAACAAGTGGGCACAGCAGTGCAAAAGCTTGAAAGGATGGGCAACATAATCTACAGCTATGGAGAAGAACGGTTTGGAGTGAGTAAAGGGAGAGGTGGAAAGAAATTACCAACACCAATCAAGTCCAGGAGGCAGCAGGAGATCGAGAGGCTAATCAGAGAGAGGAGACAGTTGAAAAAGCAATGGAAAAAAGCAACTGACGCAGAGAGAGAAGGTCTCATGCTTCTCCAAGAGGACATCAAGAGCCGATTGACAACCTTGCGAAAAGCAGAGAACATGAGGAAACTTCGCAAGAAGAAAGAACACACAAGAACACGGTTCTACAAAGACCCTTTCAAGTTCATCAAAGACCTCTTCGCAAAGGAAAAAAGTGGAACTTTGAAAACATCAAAACAAGAATTGGAGGAACACCTGGAAAAGGCCCACCAAGACACGAAAAGGCATGAGCAGTTAGTCATCCCACACGACATCCCGCCTATTCAACCACCTGAATTCAACCTGGACACCAGCCCTCCGAAATGGAAAGAGGTAGAGAACACTGTCCGGCGAGCAAGAGCAGCATCAGCTCCGGGGCCAAACGGAGTACCATACAAGCTCTACAAGAACGCACCGGATGTGTTACGCTTTCTATGGAAGCTCATGAGGGTGGTGTGGATGAAGCAAACAATACCTAAGGCATGGCGAAGGGCCGGCGGTGTACTAATACCTAAAGAAAAGGATGCATCAGACATCAGCCAATTCCGGCCAATATGTCTCCTCAACGTCGAGGGCAAAATCTTTTTCAGCATTGTATCACAAAGGCTATCCACCTATCTGGTAACAAACAAGTACATTGATACATCTGTACAGAAAGCAGGAATACCAGGATTTTCGGGCTGCTTGGAGCATACAAGCATGATCTGGCACCAGATCCAAGCAGCTAAGAAGGACAAGAGAGACCTACATGTGATCTTCCTCGATCTGGCCAATGCATTTGGTTCAGTTCCCCATGAACTCCTTTGGGAATCTTTTGCCTTTTTCCATGTACCAGAGCTCATCACCACACTGGTCAAGAACTATTTCCAAGACCTGCAGCTGTGCTTCACAACAGATGAATTCAGTACAACATGGCAGCGCTTGGAAGTAGGCATCATGGCAGGTTGCACAGTCTCACCCTTGGCCTTTACAATGGCCATGGAAGTCATCGTCAGGGCCTCAAAATTGCTGGTGGGCGGTGAACGAACCAGGGTTGGCCTCTGTCTGCCACCCATCAGGGCATACATGGACGACATGACAACACTAACCACTACTGCAGCATGCACCAAGCGGCTACTTGGAAAGCTGCAGGAGAACGTCAAGTGGGCCCGAATGAAAATCAAACCAAGTAAATCTCGTAGCATCCCCATAGTTAAAGGGGTGCTTAGAGACACAAGGTTCTGCATCGGTGACGACCCAATACCAACAGTGTCTGAGCAGCCAGTAAAAAGCCTGGGCAGATGGTACAACGCAAGTCTCAAGGACAAAGAACAGGTGCAACAACTAAGGCAAGAAATTGTCAACGGCCTGGAGAACATCAATCAGACCCTATTGCCTGGGAAACTGAAGCTCTGGTGCCTACAGTTTGGACTCCTGCCTCGGACAATGTGGCCACTGACCGTTTATGAAGCCCCAATAACAACTGTGGAGAAGATGGAGCGAACCATAACTTCATACGCGAAGAAATGGCTCGGTGTCCCACGATGTCTAACTAACATCGGCCTCTATGGCAAAGGGGTCCTGGAACTACCACTCACTAGTCTAACAGAGGAATACAAGTGTTCTAAAGTAAGACTCCAGATGACACTGAGGGACTCTAGAGACAAGACCATCAGTGCTGTTGCGCCGCCCCTAGTAACTGGCCGGAAGTGGACACCATCTGATGCCGTACAGCAAGCTTCATCAGCCCTGAGGCACAGAGACGTCGTGGGGCAAGTGCAGCAGGGAAGAGGAGGCTTTGGCCTTACGACAAGTAAACCAACTTGGCGAAAGGCCACAACATCAGAACGGAGGACATTGGTGGTTGAGGAGGTGCGGCGACAGGAGGAGGCCGCAAGAAGTGCAAAGGCAGTCTCTCTTGCCAAACAGGGGCAATGGATGCAGTGGGAAGGTATGGAGCGGAGGACGATCAGCTGGAAAGAACTATGGGAAATGGAATCAAGCACGATCAGCTTCATCATCAGAGTGACATATGACTTGCTTCCATCACCAAAGAACCTCCATCAGTGGTACGGCGAGGATCCAACCTGTGCCCTTTGCCCAACTCCAGCGACCCTCAAGCACATCATGGTAGGCTGCAAGACCAGCCTCACGCAAGGAAGATACACGTGGCGGCATAATCAGGTACTAAAAAGCCTGGCATCAGCCCTTGAGAACAGGCGGTGTGCGTCCAACTCCTTGCCTCCGAGAGCAAGCAACCACCCTTTAAGGGCAACAACCTTTGTCCGAGAAGGACAGAAAATGCCTAAACATCCTTCCACCAGATCAGAAGAAGGAAACCTATGCAGGGCCCGTGACTGGAGGATGTTGGCAGACATCGGCCGACAACTAATCTTTCCACCTGAAATTGCTTTAACCAACCTCAGGCCAGACTTGGTGTTCTGGTCCCCTTCACAGAAGACTGCTTACATCATAGAGCTCACAGTTCCATGGGAGAGGAGGCCTATGAGCGTAAGAAGCTGCGCCACGCAGAGCTTGCAGCAGAGGCAACGCAGCGTGGCTGGAACATCAAAGTCTATCCAGTTGAAGTGGGATGCAGAGGATTTGTTGCATCATCTACCATCAGACTGCTGAAGGAGCTTGGAATCCACGGTCAGGCTCTGCGGAAGACCATAAGATCACTCTCAGACGCCGCTGAAAGAAGCAGCCGTTGGATTTGGCTCAAGCGGAAAGACCCATGCTGGGCCCCAAGTACATCATGGTGAATCTTTGGGACAGTTTGACACGGGACACGCGCTGAGGGCTGATCATCCTGCAGCGGGCCGCCCTTGTGGAGGGTGTATAGTGTTAAAAGGCCGAAACACCCAGTGATGCAAGGGTACACTACTGATGATGTGTCCTGTGCCCAACTGTCCTGAAGGTTACCCAGGCCAAGATATACGTATACGTATCCCCCCCCTTCCCCCCCGATGTTGAGCGTCTACCACTCTCAACAATCAACGGATGTCGTGAAATGCTCCCCACCTACTGGCACAAGGGACTTCTTAACACCTTGTCCTGTGTATTTGATTCTGATAATCTGGACTCGTCCAGTGACTGCTGTGAAAGGACAGCTGACAACATGGGAAAGTCTATGTGACAGCTTGGAGAGACAGCTGACAGGAGGGAACAGACCCCGCTGGGGCCGTCATGGGCTAGCTACCCATGATAGCAGTCCCCAACGCTGTTTCAGCTAGTTGGAGACACCCGCTAAATGCTACAAAAAGTAAACTAAAGGAAATACCCCTAGAGCCTGCGAGAGCGGGGTATAAAGTTCTTCATGTATTTTATTTCCCCAATGCCCGTTTTATTTGCAAGAAAACTAGCATGAGATTATCATCAGCACAACAGAATGAATCATTCCACCCAGCTAGATATTCACAATCTCTATCTGACCCGCTACCCACCCACAACAACCTCATGTGGACATGGAGAGCAGGGAAGTTGGCACTCCATAATTGGCAGTGTCATACATATGGAGCTGTCCCCTTACCTCACACAGACAGGATGTATTCTCTTTGTCATAGAGCTTCTTAAACGCCACTATCGTGTATGCTTCCATCACCAACTCTGGGTGCACATTCCAGCACTCACCAATCAATGCAAAATGCTTGCGTCACACATCTCCGCTGAAAAATGCAAAGCATAAAGAATCATTGATGGTGAGGGAGGAATAAATACAAAATTATTCCTTATACTATTTGCTTCTTAGACTTGTACGTTGTTTGCAAAAAGGTGGTTTTGCCACCTCTCAATGGAATAATTCTTCTTCTTCTTTCGTGTGGCGTGCACAGCCTAAAGTTGTTGGACAACTTGTTCTATTTGATCTTCTGTTTGTGCACATCGAGTTGATTGCATTAGTCAAAACAGGGTGGACCACGTGCAGGTTGCAATCTTCCACCCCAATGGAATAATCATGGAATGAGTCTTATTGACTTGTCAAGTCTGCACCGCTCCATGGAAGAGCAATCCAGATAGTCCCTTCCCTTTCCCCATAGCTCCCCACATGTTTCCTGTCACCTTCAAACCATGCCCTTTGTTTCAATAGACAATAGACAATAGGTGCAGGAGTAGGCCATTGGGCCCTTCGAGCCAGCACCGCCATTCAATGTGATCATGGCTGATCATCCCCAATCAGTACCCCGTTCCTGCCTTCTCCCCATATCCCCTGACTCCGCTATTGTTAAGATCCCTATCTAGCTCTCTCTTGAAAGCATCCAGAGAACCCGCCTCCACTGCCCTCTGAGGCAGAGAATTCCGCAGACTTACTATCTGAGAGAAAAAGTGATTCCTCGTCTCCGTTCTAAATGGCTTACTCCTTATTCTTAAACTGTGGCCCCTGGTTCTGGACTCCCCCAACATCGGGAACATGTTTCCTGCCTCTAGCATGTCCAAACCCTTAACATTCTTGCCCTCTCTGCCTATTTCTCTCACTGCTCTATAGCTTTTATGACCTGTGTACGATGGAATTCTCGGTGCTATCCACATGACTAAAGCTCTCATTTCCGAAATCAATTTAACAAATCTCTTTTTCACCCTTTACTCCTGCTTTCTTTCCTAAAATGCGACACAATTCTCCAGTTGTGATGGAACCAGTGGCATTAAATGTGTCAACATGACTTTTTGACTCGTACCATAAGCATCCATTTATAAAGTCCAAGATCCCATTTACTTTTTAAACATTCCTTCAATTTCCCTTGCCACTTTCAACAAACTATATACAAATATGCCCATTTTTTAATTGTGCTCTCCAGTTTATATTGCATCTTCTCATTCTTCCTACACTACATTTCTCAATGTGAATTTTCATCTGCCATCACCTATCTGCATTTCCCTGAAGCCTCTTGCTATCCTCCGCTCAATTTATCACACTTGCAATTTTGGAAGTTCCCAGAATCCCCATGGATTTACATTTACATTTGTCTCCAGTCTGTAAAATTATTTTTCTTAACCATCTGTTTCCTATACTCAGCCAATTTTCTATCAGAGAGTTGTGGTGATTCTCAGCAGGTCAGAGAACATCTGTGGAGAGTCAATGTTTTAGTCGTTGACTTTGCAAGAATTTTTTATGTCTAACATCTAGAACATTTTGCTTTTTTTTTTCAGATTTCCAGCATGTATATTTTTTGCTTTGTGGTGAATTTCTAAATTAAGCCAAGCAATAAATCAGATAGTAAAAACATTCTCATCCTTTAGAATTATCAAGCTGGCATCGCTGGACCCTGGTTTGTGTGGCATAAAAATGATATTCAGTGCAACTCACTTGTTTTCTTGTTTCTTCCCTGTTCATTGAAACACCTTTCCACGAACAACTGACACTGCCCCTGACCAGTGGAACAATCAGATTTAAGGAAACAAACCAAAAAGGATGATAAGAAAGGAGCTGACAAAAAAGGGAAAAGAACAGCCAAATCTGCAGGGAAGGAGGATGAGAAGGAGGTATGATCATTGTTTGTGATGTTACTCTTCCTTCTATATTAAGCTCGTTGTGTTGTATTTCTGCTTTTAGTAAGTGATTTCTGTCTGGTTTGGATTGATTTTGGGCTTACAGAAGGCAACACTCCCCATAGCTTCTCCTTTATCTGATCTATTTTGAAATTCACGTGGCCTACCTGACACACTCTTCCTTCTCAGTCCAAATGTTCTTTTGTAACTTCCCTGGGAATCTTCAGTGTTCCTCTATATCTATGTTTTAATGATTCCTGAGCACTAAGCTCATTGTCATCTAGTCTCCAGTTCATAGTTTACTTTACTTTCTCAATGGGAAAAGAATTCAGACCATGCTTGAATGCAGCCTATCTTTGACCATATTCAAGGATTATCTGTTTAACAACAAGTAGCATTTATACCATACAAATGCCAAGCAACAACCAGGTCTGCGAAGAGATCCTTGCTTTATGCCCAACACAAATAATGTGGTGTCCTATTTACCTGGACAGCCAACAATAATACAGTGATCATTCTGAATTGTCGTAATTTGTGGCAAGCTATTTCACTATTGAATTTCAGAACCATTTGGGGAAAAAGTGTTTGTGGGTTTCCAATAGATAGAGGATAGCCCTAGTTTTCAGTCCAGAAAATGTATGGCATTTCTAACATATTCCATCTTTTTTGCAGAAACGCCAGTCTGGCAAAAAATCTAAGACTAAAGAAGACAAGAAATCTACCAGTCCCATATCATCCAGGAGCAGCAAGCATACAGTAGACTCCAAAGAAAATCTACTGCAAGACTCAACTCAAATGGACCCTGTCATAGTCAGGATATACAGAGAGAAACTGTACACAGAGGTAAGAATCTTCTGAGGTAGACTAAAATGCTGGAGAAACTCAGCGGGCGAGGCCGCATCTAATGGAGCGAAGGAAATAGGCAACATTGCGGGTCGAGGCCCTGTTATCCAATGAAGAAAAGACAATGCATTTCAATAGAGAGTAATGGTGGATGGCTGTTTGTCAGGTTGGAAGCCGGTGACCAGTGGGGTGCCTCAGGGATCTGTGTTGGCTCCACTGTTGTTTGTCATGTACATCAATGATCTAGATGATGGGGTGGAAAATTGGATAAGTAAGTATGCAGATGATACTAAGATAGGGGGTGCTGTGGATAATGAAGTAGATTTTCAAAGTCTACAGAGAGATTTGGGCCATTTGGAAGAGTGGGCTGAAAGATGGCAGATGGAGTTTAATGCTGATAAGTGTGAGGTGCTACATCTTGGCAGGACAAATCAAAATAGGAGGTACATGGTAAATGGTAGGGAATTGAGGAATGCTGTGGAACAGAGGGATCTAGGAATAACTGTGCATAGTTCCCTGAAGGTGGAATCGCATGCAGATAGGGTGGTAAAGAAAGCTTTTGGTGTGCTGGCCTTTATAAATCAGAGCATTGAATATAGGAGTAGGGAAGTAATGTTAAAATTGTACAAGGCATTGCTAAGACCAATTCTGGAGTATGGTGTACAATTTTGGTCACCTAATTATAGGAAGTATGTCAACAAAATAGAGAGAGTACAGAGGAGATTAACTAGAATGTTGCCTGGGTTCCAGCAACTAAGTTACAGAGAAAGGTTGAACAAGTTAGGTCTTTATTCTTTGGAGCGCAGAAGGTTAAAGGGGGACTTGATTGAGGTCTTTAAAATGATGAAAGGGATAGACAGAGTTGATGTGGATAAGCTTTTCCCATTGAGGGTAGGGAAGATTCAAACAAGAGGGCATGACATGAGAATTAAGGGACAGATGTTTAGGGGTAACATGAGGGGGAACTTCTTTACTCAGAGAGTGGTGGCTGTGTGGAATGATCTTCCTGCAGAAGTGGTGGAGGCAGGATCGATTTTAACATTTAAAAGTAAAGTGGATAGGTATATGGACGGGAAGGGAATGGAGGGGTATGGTCTGAGTGCAGGTAGATGGGACTAGGGGGAAATGAATGGTTGGCACGGACTGGAAGGGCCGAGAAGGCCTGTTTCCGTGCTGTAATTGTTATATGGTTTATATGGTTATATAATAGAAATTAGATTTCACCTTCATTTGCTTTACGTTCCATCAGATTGTGCACAAATGTTCAGGAACAATTTTTAAAAGGCGCCATAGCACTGTGCAACAGAATCATGGGCTAAAATAGGACCCTACACTTCCCTGAGTAAGCTTCTTGAAAAGCAAAATATTGCAGATGTTGGAAACCTGAAATAAAAACACGATATTCCAAGTTTGACTCCCAGCCAGTATGAGGCAGAATTCTTGTTGCAATTAGAGGCACTTCAATTAACCTTGGTTCCCATGGTTGCCACAAGATGAAAAGTTAAATAAACACTGAGATGTTTCACTCTCAGCAAATGTTCATAGATCTCTACTGGAAGGTTTCAGTTTGTGAATATTGGTAAGGATGGGTTAAAGTTTAGTTGTTGAAGCTTGATCACTTTAGTCTGCAGACAGGTCTCACACAGGTGAGGTGCAAGAGACCACACACACACACTCACCCCCACACACACACTCACCCCCACACACACACTCACCCCCACACACACACTCACCCCCACACACACACTCACCCCCACACACACACTCACCCCCACACACACACACACACACACACCAACACACACACACACACACACACACACACACACACACACACACACACACACACACACACACACACACACACCCCTTGACTATCATCTGAAATGGCATAGCTAAGCACTTAAGGCAGGAGCAATTAGGGACAGGCAATCTTTACTAGCACGGACATCCTATTTTATAAAGAATTTCCTTTCCTTTCTTATTCAGTCTCTCCTATCTTACTCAGTACAGTAATGAACATAATGAGAATGTGCTTTAAGAACTGATATACGCTGACAGGTACAAAGAAAAATCTTGTTTGCCACAGCATTACAGATACATGGACTCAAACAAATCAATTTATACATAAATTACACTTTGAATTTGTAAAAGAATGTAAAATATCAAGACATTACTGTAAAATACTAGAAAAAAACAGTCCAAGCAGTTGAAGAGGTGGACTACAGTGTTCCGTTTGTCGAGGTAGGATCTAAATTCTGCAGGATTGTTCAAGAACATGGTATTTATAGGAAGGTACCCGCTCCTGAACCTGGTGGTGTGGGACCTACAGCTTCTGTACTTCCTGCCCGATGGTAGCAGTGAGACGAGGCAAGGTCCAGATGGTGGAGATCTTGGCTGTCCACCACTCTCTGCAGCCTCTTGTGTTCCTGTGCATTGGAAATGCTAGACCAAGCCAAGATGCAATCAATACATCTATATAAATCTGTTAAAATATTCGGGGTCATGCCAATTGTAAGAAAGTAGATGTGCTGATGTGTCTTCAAAGGACATTTATTGTCATCGTGATTACATCCATGTGCTGGTCACGACAGGTCATCTGAGATGTTAGCGCCCAGGAATTTGAAGCTGCCAACTCTCTCTACTATATCAACCCACCGATGAAAACTGGCACGTGGTCTCCCAGCTTCCCCTTTCTGAGGTCAACAATTTCATTCCTTGGCCTTGTTGATGGAGCAAGAATCATTGTAATCTGACAGACAAAGAATGGGACTGACAGAGAGAGGGTGGAAATCATTTCTATAGCTTGCTTTTTGTTGATGCTTGCAGATAAAGGGATAGGGAAAGGTTGAGCTAGAATTGGAACATCATTTATGAAAAGATTAACTCTCAATTGAACAGTAGTAGTGTCTGACATAATAATGTATTGTGGTATATCAGTCCACAAATACATTACAGTACTGACTAAGAGATGAGAGACTGAATAAGGATAGGAAGGGAATTCTTCTTAAAACAGGATGTTGATGCTTGTAATGATGGCCTGGCCCTAATTGCTCCTGAATAAAGTGCCTGGCTATGCCATTTCAGTTGACAGTGAAGGGTCAGCCCCACTGTATCTGGTTTCTCACACAAGACAGGCAAGGTGAGATGATAGATGTCCATTCTTGAAGATTGTGAACTAAATATTTTTTTTAAAGGCTAGGAGCTTCATGGTCACTATAGTGGGGACCACCTTTTTAAATTCAAAATATATTTAATACATCAATTCAAATTCCTCAGGTACTGTGGTGAAATTTGATATCAGTAGTGATGGTGGTTTAGTAATGTCTAGAACTGCAGATGCTGGTTTAAACAGAAGATAGACACAAAATGCTGGAGTAACTCAGCGGGACAGGACTAGAGAGAAGGAATGGGTGACGTGAAGAAGGGTCTCGACCCGAAACCCTTTGTCCCGCTGAGTTATATCAGCATTTCGTGCCTATAGTAGTCTAGTAATTTAGCTGTGTGCTATTGTATCTCCATGAGAAGACCGACTAAGGAATGCTGTGACTACAGGAGATACATGAGACAGGATTGCTTGAGAAAGAGTCAACTGACAAAAAGAGAGATGCGCTGAACAGACGATTATGGACTGATAGAGAATGAGACACATAGATGGAGGATGCACAGACTGAGAGAATGTAAGACTGGCCATGAGAGGGTGGGGCCGAATGAGAGAGGAGAGGGTGGGACTGATCCAAAGAGGGTGGACATCGAGGGAGGGTAGGACTAATCAAAGGGGGGTAGACTGATCGAGAGAGGGGTGTGGGTTCAAGAGAGGGATAGCCTGACTAAGAGAGGGTGGGACTGACTGAGAGAAGGGAGTCTGATTGCACTGAGGGAGGGTGAGACCAACTGAGAAGGGTAGGACTGACTGAGATAGGTAGGACTGACTGAGGGAGGTGGGACTGACGGAAAAATGGTGGGACTGACTGGACGATTAAAACTGGCGAATGATTCACAGACCGAGTGAAAATCAAAATGACAAAGATAAGTAAGACAGGTTGACAGGACGAGACGGACTGACAGTGGGACTGACTGACAAGGTTGGAAAGGTTGGAATGAGAGAGTTGACAGAGGGATCTAGATGTCTAAGGAAGAGGGACTGGAGCACATAGGGGTGGAATGGCTTAGGATGAAGTCTGGAGAGATTCAGAGATGCATTCAGTAGTCGAATAACAAGATGGAAACTGGAGAGAAGATCAATAACAAGATGAGGACTGGAAAGAGGAAGGTATGAAGCATAAAATGGTTGGAATTCATCAAAAGCTTAATTCTTTCTGGTATCATACAGGAAATGAACGAAAAGGAACATCTTCAATATCTCCCCCTAACCTCCCCCTTTCTGATACGGAACGGTCCATCCTCAACAGAGGCCTCACCTTCGATACCCTCCGCCCCCACCTCAACGAGTTCCGGGTCCGCCACGACGTCGAGCTTTTCTTCCATTGCCTCCGCCTCCGTGCCTTTTTCTATGGGAAGGATTCCTCACCACAGTGATGACCTCTTCTCCCGTCTCCACCGGTCTCCCTCCTCTTGGGCTACCCAGAACGGCCTTCTACCCTCTCTAGACCTCTTTATTTCGAACTGCCGGCGTGACATCAACCATCTCAACTTTTCCACTCCCCTTACCTATTTCAACCTCACCCCCTCTGAACGTACAGCCCGATGCTCATTCTGAAGAAACCCTGACATTATAATCAAACCCGCTGACAAGGGAGGTGCTGTGGTAGTCTGGCCGCTGACCTCTACCAGGCTGCGGCCAGGCGACAACTCTCAGACACCTCCTCATACTTATCCTTGGACCATGGTCGCACAGATGAGCACCAGGCCTTAATCTCAAACACCATTACTGATTTCATCACTTCTGGCTGTCTGCCTTCGACAGCCTCCAACCTTATCATTTCCCAGCTCCGCATAGCCTGTTTTACCTTCTCCCCAAAATCCACAAACACAACTTCCCTAGCAGACCCATTGTTTCTGTGTGCCGCTGTCCCACGGAAATGATTTCCACGTACCTCGACTACATCCTATCCTCCCTGGTTCAATCTCTCCCGACCTATGTTCAAGATACCTCACATGCCCTTTGTCTCTTCAATGACTTTCACTTTATGAGCCCCCTCATCTTTACTATGGACGTTCACTCATCCTACACCTCCATCCACTACCAGGAAGGCCTTAAAACCCTGTTTCTTCCTCGACCGCAGAACCATCCAATTTCTCTTTCCTAAAACTCCACTCCGCCTCACCCTCAACAACTTATCCTTTGACTCCTCCCACTTCCTCCAAGACATAGCTATGGGCCCCAGCTATGCCTGCCTCTTTGTAGGGTACGTTGAACAATCACTGTTCCAGGCTTACACTGGCCCTATCCCCTTACTCTATCTCCGATACATTGATGACTGCACCCATGTAGAACTCATGGACCAAGAACTTCACCACCAATTTTCATCCTGCACTCAAATTTACTTGGACCATCTCCGATGCCTCCCTCCTCTTACTTGATCTCACAGTCTCCATCACAAGAAATAGACTATTGACTTAAGTCTAATACAAACCTACTGACTCCCACAACTATCTCAACTACACTTCTTCCCACCCTGCTTCCTGCAAAAACTCTATCCCCTACTCACAATTCCTCCATCTACGCCGCATCTGCGCCCAGGATGAGGTGTTCCATACTAACACCCGACATGTCCTCATTCTTTAGGGAACGGGGGTTCCCCTCTCCCATCATAGATGAGGCCCTCACTCATGTCTCCTTTGTACCTTGCAGCTCTGCCCTTGCTCCCCACCGCTAAGTCGCAACAGTCGCAACAGTCGCAGAGTCCCCCGAGTCATTACCTTTCACTCCATCAGCCGTTGCATACAACACATACTGTAATCCTCTGAAATTTCCGCCACCTCCAATGGGCTCCCACCACTAGCTACATTTTCTCATCTCCACCCCTTTCCATCTTCCGCAGAGACTGTTCCCTCCGTAACTCCCTGGTTAATTCATCCCTTCCCACCCAAACCACCCCTTCCACAGGTACCTTCCCCTGCAACTGCAGAAGATGCAACAACTGTCGCTATACCTCCTCCCTCGACTCTATACAGGGACCCTGACAGTCCTTTCAGGTCAAGTAGAGGTTCACTTGCACCTCCTCCAACCTCATGTACTGTATCCGTTGTTCACGATGTGAACTCTTATACATTGGCGAGACCAAACACAGACTGGGCGATCATTTCGCGGAACACCTTCGCTCATCCCGCGTGAACCAACCTGATCTCCTGGTTGCTGAACACTTTAATTCTCCTTCCCATTCCTACACAGACCTTTCTGTCCTCGGTCTCCTCCATTGTCAGAATAAGGCTAAATGTAAATTGGAGGAACATCATCTCACATTTAGCTTGTGCAGCTTACAGCCCAGTGGTATGAATATTGATTTCTCTCACTTCAGGTAGCCCTGGCATTCACTCTCTATCCCTCCCCCACCCAAGTCGCACTAGCTTCCCATTTTCACCCTACAAACATGTCTGTGTCCTTTAACATCATTACTTTTTTGCATATCTTTCATTCATTGTTCTTTATCTCTCCACATTGCCATCTATATCTCTCATTTCCCTTATCCCCAACCAGTCTGAAGAAGGGTCTCGACCCGAAACGTCATCCATTCCTTCTTTCCAGAGAAGTTTGCCTGTCCCGCTGAGTTACTCCAGCTTTTTGTGTGTCTATCTTCGGTTTTATCCAGCATCTGCAGTTCCTTCTTACACATATTCAGTATTAATAATGCTTCTGGAATTGATGGACCAAATCTATATTGAATTTGTCCAATCAATAATTCAGCACGTTGCGTAGAACACTGTATTAATGAAAAATGAGATTGTCTAATGCATGAAAATTGAATTATTTATTCCTACTAGCAAAAGTGTGGGCTTTGCTTGTACTGAATTCACTACAGAGAGCATTCTGGATAACACAAATTGCTGATCCACCTAGCTAAAAATAATATTGCCATCACCTTATTTAATCTGAAGGACTTTTTGTGATGTGGAAGATACAGAACAATCTCAAAAAAAGGCTTGCAGTTCAGAACATGGGATTAATCCAAACGTGTCCACATGTGTTACATCCTGTAAATGTGTACAATGAGCAGGCTTCAATATTTGATTTGTGCTTCTAGCACTACTTGTGCTGGTCATTGGTTACACACGGTGCCAGATACTGTGAATATTTAAAATGTCTTAAAGGCAGCCTGCAGCAACAGTAGTGGAGGATTGTGACTATTTTAAAAAATCATTAAAGTCTATGAGACTTTCATCAGAGGGAATGTTTTCCAAAAAAACACACTGGAGAATTATTGTAAGATGAAGAGAAACAGAGCATTATCCCTCGTTCATATGGTAGAAACATGCCCCACACATCTTGCTTAGAAAGAGTGGTTAAACAAAACCACACTGGAATGGATCTCAGTGCTGAAAATCTGAAACTGAAAATCCTCTTTCAATATTGAAAATCTGAAAGTGCTTGAAACTCACTACAGATCAGGTAACAGTGTTGGAAGGGTTGCACCCCAAATCTGAAACTACTCATTCTGGAATTCATGTTTACAGTCTGCAATGTGCCTCTGCAGATGTTGATTGATTGGCATTGCTCGAACTGTAAGCTCAAATATAAATTATAAATATTTACAAACTTATAAATGCTGATATTGAAATGTAACTGGGGCATAATTATCTGTGTAATTGAGGATTTTAATGATATTTTGGTGGCATTTTCAGCACAGAAAGCAGACCATTCATCTCAAACAAAAGCAGAAATTGCACAAAGCACCCAGCAGATTAAGCAGCACCTGTGGACACAGAATATATCATATGAGACATCATATTGCAATTTTACAAACATTGCTGCACCAGGAGTATTGTGCGCAATTCTAGTCTCTGCTCTAGAAGAAGGATGTAATTGTGTAGGAGCAAGTGCAGAGGACGCTGCTTAGAAAGGGGGACTTTAGGAAGAGTAACTTGGGTAAGCTCGGTTGATATCTAGAACTAGCTGCCAGAGCAGGTGATGGAATCATAGACCATTACAGAGTCACTTGGACAGACAATTAAATAGGCAAAGCATAGAAGGACCTACTGTAATATGGGATTGTTTTTGATGGCATGGGCATGGGGGGCTGAAGGGCCTGTTTATGTGCTGTCGACTTTGATTCTATAACAGAAAATAGAGTTAACATTTCAGGCCAATGACCTCTCACCTGAAGGTTAAGCCTATTTCTCTCTCTGTGTAGGTGTTCCGCATCCCACTGAGTATTTCCAGCATGTTCTGATCCTCTTTCAAATTGTCAAATTCTGCAGTTTTTTGAATCTCAAACCCAATCAACTCATATATTAGTGTGGAGTTATTTTATACTGAGTTGTAAATAGCTTACTGTAAAACATGCACTCTCTGTTGCATGACCCAAAGGAAATGACATGATGGATTGTTTCATGGAGTTGACCTTATTAAGTTAGTCCAAATGGTAAATGCAGGCAGTATAATAGAAATTTAATTTTAATTTTGGTTAGATTGATTCTTTCACTTTCCCGTCTCTGCCTCCCACTGTGTGCCTATGTCAGCACTTCTCACTCTCCCCTCAGCAATGGCATGCACAGACATTAGAGAACTTTGTTAAGCATCTACACGCACACATTTTGTATTTGATAACGTGGATGTTCCCTCTCCTGTTCCCTATCTTTTCTCCCTCTTCCTCATATCAACTGGCACATGTGACAAATAAATATATCTTGTATCTTGTATATCTCTTTCTTTGTTTCTTCCTCTCTTTCTATCATCCTTGCTCCTTCCTAGTCTCCCCATCTCTACTTCCCTCCCCGCACCCACCCCCCTTGTCCCCCCCTCACTTCCAATAATAGTCTCACTGAGAAGTATACAGTTGAGTTTGCACAAAATCTCAATGTTTCTCCTCCAACAGGTGTATGGAATGCTGTCGTCCATGATGATTGACATTTCTTCTCTCCTTGAAGAGGTGATGTGGAAACACAGGGGGCCGGTAGATAAATGTATTTGATAATGTGTGAACCTGTTACAACAATCACAGCGCTGACTTTGCTTATAAAAAATCTGTATAATTGTAAAAATTATATTAAAAAAGAAACAAATTAAGCTGTGTGCTTTCTTCGCAATTTTTTACTGCTTCCCACTTGCAACAGTAGAGTCTGGAACTAAAGGAACTGTTGTCCCACACATGCAAATACCTCATTCAAGTTTTCACAATTCACTTAACATATTTGACATTGTTAATTGGATATTACTGTGGTTCTGTAGTCAATTACTCCTCATAAGTAAGCTCCTATAACCTATGACCACGAATGCCCCCTCAAATGCCTTCCTTCTGATGAATATTAATAAATTCAATATTAATAAAAGGGCCAGAGACAGTACAGAGAATCCTTCTGATCACTGACTTGAAACATTGATTCTATTTCTCTTTCCACAGATGCTGCTTGACCGACTGGGTTCTTCCAGCATTTCCTACTTTTTTTTCAGATTTACCCAATGTCTATGTTGTTCTTTGTAATGACATTTTGCTCAAATCATGCACCTGGTTTAAAATACTGCGCACATCAATCTCCAGCAGTGCTGTGAGAAAAATAGCACTGGGATATGCGGGCAAGTGTATATTTCAATGGCTGATGAATCCAGATCCACCAAGATGCTGAGGTAATGATCCAATTCTGTCATTCAAGATAATGTACAGAGCAGCACCAGGAGCCCTGGGTTTAAACTGCATTAAATTACTTCAGATTTGTTTCGCAGATGAGATGTTAACCTGAAGTCGACATGATCCCTCATTGCTATCTAATAGAGCAGGGTGGTTCACCCTGAATATTATCCGCTAACCTCCTCACTATGGGCTGTTCCATCATTGGGTTATTCTGGATGGTACACATAAGAGTTTGGATGTCTTGCAGGTGATCTGGAGATGACTATTATGTCTGGACATTCACAGGTTGTCGTGAGGAGCTGGAAAATATACGTCTCCATATCCTCACGAGACGCCTGCTGAAAGGCCACCCATCATGCTTAATATCCAACGAGGGTGGGCTTGAAGCATTAGTCAAGCCATGAAAGGCTACAACATGTGGAGGCGATGAAAAAAAATCAGCCCAAGATATCAGCAGTTTATAACCAGAAAGGTAGGCCATCAAGACAGGTCCTGTCCTTAGCTAATGTTCATTTACATGGACATTCCAGAGGATTGTGATTAGGTACAGGAATTTCTTCTCTCGCCCAATGTAGCATCTCAATATCCATTGAATATTTAACATTAATTTCATTTCTAGCTTCACGTCCTGGCAGGTGCACATCAGTAAGTAGTAAACATGAAGGCACTCTGAAGTCTAAATAAAGAATATTTAACATTCTAAACAAACTTTAGCTTCCAATACCTGGTGAAACCAGAACATTTCTTACCCTTTTAGTTCTGATTGTGTCTTCTTTGGTCCTGGAGGTCCTCCTCCGGCAGAAGAGTATCTGCCCACATCTTCTTCCAAATTTCTTCCAACATCTTGAAAACATTAGTTGAATTAGTCTTAAGGCGAAATATTCAAATTTGATTTCTGTTTTCTCTCTAGATCTAATCATCGTAGTTCTGGTGAATCTGTGTGACATTCCTCCCAAGCCAGGTTTATCCTTGCTAAGGCAGGTCCTCAGCTCTGCACGGCAGTCCAATGGTAATCTAGTCAAGACTTTGTATCATTGCAGCAAAGCACTCCTCTTTATTTTATTCAGCCATTGGTTACAAAGACTGAAGGAGCAGCCATCTGGAGTAGCTGTGTTTAAGGTTGAAATGTTGTGTTTGCGGAATACGTGCTGATGCAGCAGCTTGAGAGGCTTTGGCGAGGACTTCAGCTAGAGGTGAAGGTAAGAAAGATAAAATCTCCTACCTTTCCTCTTCTACAGAATATGAAGGCAAGAGAGGTGTGATCTTCTTAACTCTCCTCGTTGGTCTTAGTGCAACTGGAAAGGCAGTTAGGGCAGTGGTATGCTACTCCTGTAGGATGTAAGAGATCCAGTGTCCCTGGTGATTACACCTGTGGTAGATGTACCCGGCTGCAGCTCCTGACTCAATACATGAAGGATCTGGTGCTGGAGGTGAACATCCTCAGGATCATGCTGAAAACAACAAAGGTAGGAATTTTAGCGAGGTAGTTACACCTCAGGTGCTGGCAGTAGGAACTGGGTAACCACTAGAAAAGGTAAAGGGAGGAGGCACAGAATGCAGGAATCCCTATGGCCATTCCCCTCAAAAACATGTATACCAGTGTGAATACAGTTGGAGGGGATCACTGTTCAGTCGCTAGCAGATGCAGCTGCTTTCTGTGGCACCAAGACAGCCTTTGAGGCACAGCAGGGAAGGCTTAAGTCAGATGGGGCTATAGTGATTTAAGCCTCGTTAGGGGAGCAGTCGGGTGATTCTGTGACTGCAAATTGAATCCAGGATGGTGCACACATTGACACAAATTACATGGGTAGGAAAAGGGTTGTGGTACTACAGAATGAATATAGAGAGTTAGGAAAAAGAATTAAAAGCAGGACCTGAAGGGCAGTAATCGCTGGAATACTCAGTGCAACATGCTAGTGAGGGTAGGAATAGGAAGCTAGGACAGATGAATGTGTGGTTGAGGCATTGTGTAAGGAGGATGTATTTGTGTTTCTGGACCGTTGGGATATCTTCTGGAGAAGAGGAGACCTGAACAATGAGACAGGTTGTACCTGGTCTGGAGGGGACCAATTTCCTGGAGGACAGGTCTGCAAATGATGGTTCAAACTAGATTGGCAGGGAGATGGGACCCAAAGGACTAGTGAGGTAGCTGAGAGGCTGGAAGTTGATACAGGAGTCAAAGATAGAGAGTTCAGTGACAAGGACAGGCAGGAGCATGGTAGGAAACAATAAAGGACTGTGAGATTAATTTGCATTCAATGCAGGGGGGCTGAAAGGCAAGACAGTAGAACACAGGACATGGATGCATGCCTAGCCTGAGATATGATAGTCTTTCCAGTAACATGGCCAAGGGAGGGACTAGACTGGCAGCTCAATGTTCCAGAATACCGGTGCTACAGTGGGGGTAGAGATGGAGTGAAGAGCAGAGGGGGAGTTGCATTTTTGATTAAGGAAAACATCATGATGGGGTCTGAGATGAAATTACTGAGGGAACATCCAGTGGGGCTTTAAGGCTGGAGCTGAGGAATAAGTTGGGTATTATCACCTTGTTGCATGGTATGATTACCCCCAAATAGTCAATGGGAAATAGAGGAATACGTAGACAAGGAGATTGCACAGTTATAAGAGAGACAGAGTGGTCTTATTAATATTAGTGGTCTAATATATACTGGGACTGCCATAGGGTTAAGGGCTTAAATGGGGTAGAATTTATAGAGTGTTCAGAAAAATGTCCTCATGTTTTAAAATGAGGACCCTGCAAGGGAGAGGGCAAAGCTTGACCTACTCTTGTGAAATAGGACAGGTGACCGAGGTGTCAGTGGGGAGCACTTTGAGACCTGCAATCATAGTTTTATTAGTTTTTAAATAACTATTAAAAGGACCGAACTGGTCCACAAGTTAAAATTCTAAATTGGAGCAAGGCCATTGTTGATGGTATTAGACAGGAGCTTGCAAACATTGACTGGAAAAGATTGTTAGTGGACAAAGAGAAGCTTTTAAAAATGAGTTAGCAAGAGTTCAAGAACGCCACAAGAGTTCACGCAAGCCTGCCCGCCATTCAATACGGTCATGGCTGATCAGCCCCAGGCTCAACAACTCGTCTATGCTAATTTGTCATTGTCCTCAATTCCCTGATCTTTCAATATATGTGTAATTCCAAATGATCCACTACTCCCTGTGTAAATAAAATCCCAAATGATCCACTACTCTCTGGGCTGGAGAAATCCAAGGATTCCCAACCCTCTGCAGGAAGAACTGGTGCACCTCCATTTTAACTGATCCTCCCTTGTAGCAAGAGCCCCTGGTTTGAAATTGGCCCAATAGTGACAACATCTTGAAGTATACCCTGGCAAGTGCCTTAGGATTTTAAGTCTGAAGAAGAGTCTCAACCCGAAACGTCGCCTATCTCCTTCGCTCCTTAGATGCTGCTGCACCCACTGAGTTTCTCCAGCCTTTTGTGTACCCTTAGGGTTTTATATGTTTCAATAAGATTACACCTCATTCTTATAAATTGAAAAGAAGACAGCTCTAACTTTTTCTAGCTGTTTATGTAAGGACAACCAGTAACCTAAACAACAACCTCTGGTGACCTTGCCCGCCACCCAAGGTTTCCATGAGGTCACCGGAGGTTTTGGCCACTCTCCCTAATGGTCGAACGTGGTTTCCACGTGGTCGAGGCTTCATCTAGATGGCTGCTGTTTTTTTTTTATCATGATTAAAACCGGCCTCAACTAAAAACAGGTTGCCGTTTAAAAAATCGATCATTTTTTTTGTCGCAGGTCTAGTCGAAGCCGGTTTTCTTCATAGTCAATGAAGGTTTTAAACATATGCGTGGGAGATGGTAGGAAGTTGCAGGTCACCTCGACCTTGATTTTTTTTTGGGGTGGCGGGCAAGGTCACCAGAGGTTGCTGTCTAGGTCTCCTAAGTGGGACAGGCCCGTAAATACTTCTGAACTATTTTCATTATTTCTCAGTTTCTAAACCTCCTTGCAATAAAGGCTATGTAGACAGTGGTGTTCCCAGAGGGTAGTCTTGGGTTCTAATGAGAACCATGTCAACTCCAACTGGGGGGAAACTGTGGTTGAGGAGAAAGGAAAGCATCTCAGATGCATAGGTGTAGTGTGTAGGATCTGCAGCGTGGAAACATGTCTGATCCTGAATTGAGCTGATCTGAGGTCGAGACACAAGTGGCAGCTGATGCGAGAATCTTGAGCAAGCATCTCCCCTCTACTCCATCAGTCTGAAGAAGGGTCCCGACCCTAAATATTGACTGCCCATTTCCCTCCACAGATGCTGCTTGATCCGCTGAGATATCTGTGGGGTTCCTACTTTACTGGATCCACTTGCACTCTTTACTCCGTTCATTCAGAATTTGTAGTTAAGCTCATTTTCGACACAAATAGCACATTGGCTGACTTGCGACCTTTTAATGGAATGATATTCTCTTGTTTGAGAGAATTTCTA
The DNA here is from genome assembly GCA_963514005.1 of Raja brachyura. The sequence goes on from OY740803.1 coordinate 32,382,236, forward strand.
GGTTTAATCAGCAGTTGGCACAACATCAAAAGGGCTTGGAGTCCCCCCTCCCACCCCTACATTGTGACCGTGTGGGGGTTCAACTTCTCCTTGTGCTGCGGTTTCCTTCCCACACTCCAAAGACGTGCAGGTTTGTAGTTAAACTGGCCACGGTAAATTGTCCCTAGTGTGCAGAATAGAATTACTGTATGGAAGATCGATAGTCGGCGCCGACTCGGAGGACATGTTTCCATGCTGTATCTCGATATAAAACTAAACTAAACAGATCAGCCATCGCAGAATGTTAAAGAAGGAACTGCAGATGCTGGAGAATCGAGGGTTACACAAAAAAGCTGGAGAAACTCAGCGGGTGCAGCAGCATCTAAGGAGCGAAGGAGATAGGCGACGTTTCGGGTCGAGACCCTTCTTCAGATTCTCGCAGAATTCCAGGCAACTGTTATTTCCCTCTGTATCAGAAGTGACCAGTTCTGATCCAGGTTTTCATCCGAAACGACACCACTCTCTGCCTCTCTGCAAAAAAAGTTGCGAGACCCGCTGAGTGTGTCCATCAATGTGGAGAAGGGTTCTGACCGCAAGCATCGCCTGTCCATTTCCCTCCACTGATGCTGCCCGACCGGCTGAACCCCACCAGTTTTGTGCCCGGCAGTCTCCGTTGCAGACGAGCTCAGTATTTACTCTTTCCACGGTCAGACATGGCTGGCGATAGAGCAGGGGATCTGCTTCCAGCGGGGCCGGTGGCGAGGAGGTGGGGCTGCTTGCATGAAGGATCCTGCGAGGAGTTGGGTTTGTGCCCAGCCTGTGGCGCCCCGCTCCGCACTGCCTCCACCAGCAGGGATGGTGCCGCCCGCGGCCGGTGCTGCGCTGCGGCTTCGGGGCCGACCCGCCTCACTGCGGGAGGTGAGGAGATTGGGGCCGGTGCCCGGGGCATCTGCCGCCGGCCTGACGCGTCGGCGCGGGGAGATGTCTGGGCGGGAGGGGCTGCGGACTGGCCGGCCCGGACGCCGCAACCTGCGCGGTGTCTGTCTGTCCGTCCGTCCGTCCGTCCTGGCGGCGTCTGGTGAACGCTGGGTGTGGTGAGCGGGGCGAGCGGGTCCCGGGGGTGCAGCCGGCGAGGGAGGGGGGGGTGGTGGGGGGAACAAGGCCGAGGGCCTGAAGGGGCTTTAGAGGGGTCGCGGGGGAGGAGGGGGGGGGGAGGTGTGACAGGGAGAAGCGAGGAGGGACGTTCGGGGGGAGTTCGGGGCAAGTGGAGGAATATTGAAGGACAAGGGTGAGAGTGAGGGGAGGGGAGGGGGGCGTGGAGTGGGGGGGGGGGAGAGGACGGGATGGGGGGGGTGGTGAGGTCAGCAGACGGTGATGCTGAGGGTGAATGAATGGGGAGGGGGAGTGATGAACCAGTGGGGTGAGGGAGGTGGGGATAAGGGGGTAGAGGGGGGAGGGGGGCTTTGAAGCCCCTCGCGGTCCCGCGTGGAGGCCGTTCGGCCCCATTGCTGCTGTTCCCGACAGCTCCGCGACTCTCCCGCCGGCTCTGTGGATGTAATCACCCATCGCCTTCCCGCAGCCACGATCCCGCAGCTCCGTCCGCCCCCCCCCCCCCCCCACCTCCAGCCCGCACCGACGCGGCTCTTCCTCGGGACGGCTCCCGGGATCAATGAGTTGCGAATATTTACCGCATTGTGTCCGCAGTGACTGGGGCCGGGGTTGGTTTATTCTCGAATGATCTTTTACTGAAGCAACATCTCGGCCCCGCCAACAGTCAGTGCGAGTCCGCAACCTGAGGTAACCCGCTCGATGGGAATCCGGTGCTTGGCGCTTAAAGTTGTCCATTTGTTTGTGCAGCCGGGTTGAGGCGCGACGCCTGGCCCGCGTGTGCGCGGAAGAGCTCGGGCGAGATGTGTTTCTGCATCAGAACTCTGCCGAGATCGGGCAGCCTCTCCCCGCGGCAGCGAGAGCGCGGAGAAAACTTTTCACTGTTAGAAATTCCTCGGGTCATGGAACAAATGCGAACCCCGAGGAAGAACCCCTAGGGGTAGGCCGCTCGGCCCATCTAGCCTGCCCTACCATTCAGGATGATCATGGCTGGTCTGCTCCAGGACATATCTCTTCTGTGCCTGTTGCCCCATTGTCCTCATTTCCTTGAGCTTTCAAAAAAATGTCCTATCTCGCCTTTTAAGTAACTCAAATGACCCACCCAATATCCACCGCTCTCTGCGGGAGGACATTCCTGTGCGCCTCGGGTTTAAATGACTGGCCCTTCACCTTGCCCCCTTTTACCTCCTGCGGTCCCTCGTTTGAGATTCCCCCAGTGGTGGAAACAAGAACACGGGGAGCAAGAGTCAGCCACTCGGCCCTCAACACCACTTGGTGTCCCATACCATTTACTATATATGTCCTATCCCCATTTAACCTCCAAAAATGCATCACCTTGTACACGCCAGGATTACATTTCATCTGCCAATGCTCCACTTTCCATCTGATCTATATTTGTTGTAGCCTTAGACATACTTTGCTACCGACAATGCCACCAATTCTTGTATCATCCAGAAATATATCTCACAAACAACACAGGCCACAGCTCCAAATTTTGTGGCACACCACTAGTCCCAGACTTCCAATCAGAAAAGCATCCTTCCACCACTGCCCTGTCCCTTCTACCACCAAATGTTTTAAAATAAAGCCCCAGCAGGAAGGTTGATTCATCAGTTTAAATTTACCAAAACCAAAGATTGGGCAATGTTCCGTAAGATTGGAAAATACGAAAAGTGAGTCCTTTTTTCCGCCAGGTGGGGAGATAGAAAGCATGAAACTGCTGGACATTTGGCCTAACATACGATTTATCAGAAGCTGTGCTGCAGTATCTTACTAAAGATCATCGGAGATATTGCAACTGGGCACAGGAACATTCAGGGGAATAAGGCAAAGTCAGCATGGTTTTGTGAAATAGAAATTATGATCAATTTATTAGAATGTTTCATCAAAATTACAATGCTGGGGATAAAGGAAAAATTGTGGAATTTGAAGAAGGCATTTGATAAAGTGCCACATCAAAGGTTATTGCAGATAATAAAAGCTCATGGTGTAGGAGGTAACAGTTTGACTGGCTAACAGGAAACAGAATGAACATGAATGAATAATTCTCGGATTGGTACAGTGTAACAAGTGGTGTGTCACTGGGTCATTGCTGGGACCTCAAGCACAAAGACACTGCAGGTACAGCTCCTAAATTTGCTGATGACACAAAGATAGATAGAGAAGGCGGCAGAGGACATAGAACACTACAAATGGATCTAGAAGGATAAAGTGAGTGTGCAAAGCTGATTCAAATGGAGCATAATCTAGGAAAACATTAAGTTGCTCACTGTGGCAGGAGCAACAAGAAAGCAGCATCCTGTATACATTCTGGGAGATTGCAGAATCCGAGATGCAGAGGGACGTTAGTGGAGTGGCTATCACTAGGGAGAAGGTGCTTGGGAAGCTGAAAGGGCTGAAGGTGGATAAGTCACTTGGGCCGGATGGACTGCGCTCTAGGGTTCTGAAAAAGGTGGCTTTAGAGATTGTGGAGGCATTGATAGTGATATTTCAGGAATCACTAGAGTCAGGAGCGTCCCGGATGATTGGAAAATTGCCAATATTACCCCGCTGCACAAAAAGGGAGCGAGGCAGAATAGTGGGAACTATAGCCCGTTAGTCTGACTTCGTTGGTTGGTAAAATTTTAGAAAACATTATGAAGGATGAGGTTACGGAGTACTTGGAAGTCCACAATAAAATAGGCCAAGTCAGCATGGCTTTATGAAGGGGAGGTCTTGCTTGACAAATTTGCTGGAATTCTTTGAAGAAGTAAATAGCAGGACAGACAAAGGTGAGTCAGTAGATGTTGTTTACTTAGATTTTCAGAAAGCCTTTGATAAGGTGCCACATGTTTGGCTGCTTAGGAGGATGAGAGCTCACGGTATCAAAGGTCAGATACTAGCATGGATAGCGGGTTGGCTGGATGGCAGAAGACAGAGTGGCAAAAAAGAGGGCTTTTTCTGGTTGGCTGCCAGTGACTAGTGGAGTTCCGCTAGGATCGGTGCTGGGGCCGCTACTCTTCACGTTGTATATTAATGATTTGGACGAGGGGATTGAAGGCTTTGTGGCAAAGTTTGCAGATGACACGGAAATAGGTGGTGGGGTAGATAGTGTAGAGAATGCAGGAACTCTGCAGAAGGACGTGGACTAGTTGGGAGAGAGGGCAGGGAAGTGACAGATGGAATATAGTGTCGAAAAGTGAGGAGTCATGCATTTTGGTAGTAGGAATAAATGCATAGTCAATTTTCTAAACGGGGTGAGAATACGGAAATCGGAGGTGGAAAGGGACTTGGGAGTGCTGGTGCGGGGTTCCCAAAGAGTTAATCTGCAACTTAAGCAAACTTAATGTTAACCTATGATGAGCGTTTGTTGGCACTTGGCCTGTACTCACTGGAGTTTAGAAGAATGAGCGGGGACCTCATTGAAACATGAAAGGCTTGGATAGAGTGGATGTGGAGAGGATGTTTCCACCAGTGGGAGAGTCTAGGGCTAGAGATCATAGCCTTACAATTAAAGAAGGTTCTTTTAGGAAGGAGATGATGAGACATTTCTTTACTCAGAGGGTGGTGAATCTGTGGAATTCTTGCTACAGAAGGCTGTGGAGGCGGGTGGGTGAAAGGTTGCCGGGGTTGGGTACAAATGTGACGTTGATGTTACAATCAGATCGGCAATGGGTTTGTTAACTGATGGGGAAGCTCACGACCCAAGGGACCTGTCCGTGGCCTAACTCATGCGTTCTAAACTTCTCCATTTTAATGACCTCCGAGAAAATAAAAAACCCTTCAACTGTCCTAAATGACCAAACACATTAACAACCCGAGAATATAGCCTCCCGGGACCACGCCCGTCGCCCCTCTTGAGACGATAAGACATAGGAGTAGAATTAGGCCATTCAGCCCATCGAGTCTACTCCGCCATTCAATCATAGTTAATCTATCTTTCCCTCTCAACCCCATTCCCCTGACCAAAATACCCAAATGTCGGCTTCTACAGCCGTCTGTGGCAATGAATTCAAGAGATTCACCAACCTCTGGCCCTCACCTCAATTCTAACTGTACATCCTTATATTCTGAGACTGTGCCCATTCGTTCTGGCCTGTCCCATTCCGGGAAACATCCTTTCCACGCCCACTTTTAAGCCTCCGGTAAGTTTCAATGACCGGTCTCACAAATAAATGACTAAGAGACGGACCGGCCCCACAGCTACTGTGCAGACGGGTCTGTATTATATGGTGACAGACCCGGACCCACCGGCGCTGGACCCCAGTGCATACAGTCTCTACCACGGCGGACAGGCTGAGATGACCCGACCATTGACCAGCCCGTGACGGGAGGTACCAGCTCAGAGGCATCACCACCCGTCTCCAACAGAACTGCCCCCATTCTTCACATCTCTTTGAGTCGCTCTCTGTCCTTCGCCTGCTCCGTGTGTCTCCATCTCTTGCTCATTCGCTGTCACTCTGACTCCATCTCTATGTCCAACACTTTCCCATCTCCAGATCTCGCTCCTTCCTGTCTGCCCAGTCTGATATAGAGACGCGCTTTCTCCGCCCGATGCCCCCACTGACCATTCCCCTCACCATTTGAATCTTACCCGTTCTTTCTCCCGCCCTCAGTTTCTTCCTGTCTCCGTCTGGAACTTCCCTCTCTCCTGGGTTACACGATCTCTCCGGCCAACTCTCTCGCTCTAACTTGCATTCATCTATTTTTCTTTCTTCTTTTCCTTTGTTCTCCCCATCTAATTCTATCTCTCCTGTTCCTCCTAACTCCCCATCTCTCTAGTTACCCTCTCCCCTCACCATCACCCTGAGGAAGGGTCTCGACCCGAAACCTCACCGATACCTTTTCTCCAGAGATGCTGCCTGACCCGCTGAGCTCCTCCAGCATTTTGTAGCAATCTTCGGCGAGAGCCAGCATCTGCGAATCCTTGCTACACAATCTCTACCTCCCTAGTTTGTATTTCTTCCTTTGGCGCATTAAATCCCCCTCTCTATCTCTCTCTCTCTCTCTCACTTTCTCTCCGATATTTCCCTCTCTTTCTCAGACTCTCTTTCGCTTCTGAACCTCTTCCTTTCGCTATGGACGTCTCTCATTCATACTTTGAATCTCTCCATTATTCTGTCTGCTCTCTCTTTTACACCCTCCCTCCTCCTCGGCGGCCGGAGCAGGGTGTGTGGCCAGGACGCCTCCCCCGACCCTGGATATAAACAGCCTGCCGCCCCCCTAACCTGGACCGCCCCTTACCCGGCCCGGCCCGGCCCGGCCTCCAGAGTTGCAGGATTTGCAAATCCCGCTCAGCCCGTGGCGCGCCGGCACTGGTGCGGGTCTGCTCCGTGACCGGTGAGTTTGCTCCCGACTGTGGGTCATGAAACGCCTCAACCTTCTGGCCAGATTCAAGACCGGCCGTCTTCTCAATCATTCCTTCACCGGTGGCAGCGTGAGCGGCTCCGGCTGCAGCTCCGACCGGCCGTTCCCGCAGCCAAGGGACCGTACCCCGCTCGATGTGCGGATTGTGGCCCCCTGAGTCTGCGGACTGTGCCCCGCTTGGTGTGCGGGGCTGGGGAGACTGGTCCTGGGACATGGAAAGGTTCAGAGGGACAGGGGGTCGGGTCCAGGCAACTGGGACTCAACACAGGGAACTCCAGGCACTGCTTTACCAGGAAAGACACGAAATGCTGGAGTTACTCAGCGAGTCATGCAGCATCTCTGGAGAACACGGATAGGTGACGTTTCGGGTCGGGACCCTACCCTGCACTGGTTGTGGTGATGGGGGCAGCTGGTGGGGCAGGGCACAGCCTGGCAAGGGTCCCGACTAGGAATGTCACCCACCCCTTCTTTCCTCCAGAGATGCTGCCTGCCCCGCTGAGTTCCCCCAGGACTTGGTGTCTATCCTGGCAAGTAATACGTGGATAGAGGTGAGGGTGGTCTTGTTGGCAGTTTGTGGGACAAAGGCCAGGAATGAATAGACACGAAGTGTTATATTGGGGATAAGGATAGAAAAGGCGTGAAATGTGAAGCTAGAGGAATGAATGTGGAGGGCGGCGGGAGAAATTCACACAGAGAGTGGTGGGTCTCTGGAACTCTCTGCCACAGAGGGTAGTTGAGGCCAGTTCATTGGCTATATTTAAGAGGGAGTTAGATGTGGCCATTGTGGCTAAAGGGATCAGAGGGTATGGAGAGAAGGCAGGTGCGGGATACTGAGTTGGATGATCAGCCATGATCGTATTGAATGGCGGTGCAGGCTCGAAGGGCCGAATGGCCTACTCCTGCACCTAATTTATATGTTTCTATGAAATGGGTGCACATCCAGGTTTGGGTGGGGGCTACAGGGATAAGAGGGGGAGGGGGGTGTTTACCTACAATTGGAGAATTCAATGTTCTTAAGCTGTTCAAGCTAGATGAGGTGCTGTTCCTCCAGTTTGTGTGTGGCTGCGTTCTGGCAATGAAGGAGGCCCAGGATAGAAGGGTCGGTGTGGGAATGGGGAAGGGAAATACTAATGGGACTAACGTGGATGTGATATCTTGGCGGCGATGGGCCGCATGGCCTATTTCCGTGCTGGCTAGCTGTGTGGCATTGCCGTGTTGACCCAACCCGTTCCTTTTCTCGGCTGCAGCTGGGGCTCCCCGATGCGCGGCGGTTTGGGAGGCAGCCGGGCGAAGCGGCGCCGCGCCGGGCTCCCAGGGTCGAACTGGTCGGCGTGAGCTGGCGGGGCGGCGGGACGCTGAGCATGGCCGCGTCGGCACTGCGGCGGCGGGTGAAGAACCTGGTCCACAACTACTCGGACGCCGAGATCAAGGTGAGGGAGGCCACGTCCAACGACCCCTGGGGCCCGGCCAGCTCGCTCATGTCCGAGATCGCCGACCTGACCTTCCACGTCGGCGCCTTCCCGGAGATCATGTCCATGCTGTGGAGGCGCCTGGGGGACCAGGGTCGCAACTGGAGGCACGTGTACAAGGCACTCACCCTGCTCGACTACCTCCTCAAGACGGGCTCCGAGAAGGTGGCCCACCAGTGCAAGGAGAACATGCACACCATCCGGGCGCTGGTCGACTTCCACTTCATCGACCAGGACAGCAAGGACCAGGGGGCCAACGTGCGCCACAAGGCCGGCCAGATGCTCGCTCTGCTCCGGGACGAGGAGCGGATGCGCCAGGACCGGGTGCACGCCCTCAGGACCAAGGAGAGGATGTCCCAGGTGGCGATGAGCCTGGGCAGGAGCCGCCCGCCGCGGGCTGGCCTGGGCTCGGCCCACCTCAGCCCGGCCGCCCACAGCAACGGGGAGGACAGCGGGGGATCACCCGAGAGTCCCGCCAACCGTGAGTACAGACCCCGCCCGCCCGCCGCGCCGCGCCGCTGTCTTTGTTCTTCTAGTCTCCTTGCGCTGGATCAATTTGCAACACTGAGGAGGGAGCGCCGCAGTGTCGGAGGCACAGAGGAACGCCCCGCACCCCAGGGCAGACGGCTTCACATAAATCAGCGATATTGAGCAGATCCCCAGGGTTCAGTGAGGGTGGCCCCTCCCGCTGTGTGGACCAGACACATTGTTCTCACCTCCTGCTCTCTCAGCACAGGGCACATGGCAGGCAGCACCCCCCCTCCCACCCCCACGGCTCTCTTTCCAAAACACAAGATGCTGGAGGAGCTCACCTGGTCAGGCTGCATTCGTCCAGGGAATGGGCAGGCGACCCTTCTTCAGCCTCCTGCACTCTGTGTTTTGCTGAAAATTCCAGCATCTGCAGTTGATTCTGTTTCTATGCTTCTCTTCCTCCAAGTACCAGAGAACAATATCCAACCTCCAACTAGATTGTCTGGCACACAACCACCTTCCACCCACCCCACCATTTGATCGGTTACCTTTCCCACCCGCCACAAACCAGGCGCTGAGTCGGGTTAGAACTCTGGAAACTCTGGAATTCTGGAGATGCCTCATTTCTATTCACCCCTGCTGGCCCCATCCATCGCAACTCCAAAGAATTTAATCTAAATCGGGCAACTAGTTGAGGTAACGTTTTTATTGTCTTAACCTCCATCTAGAATCTACATCACCCGTTTATTCTCTCATACGATGTCTGATGATGTCTGGTGTGTCTCCCTGATGTTTCATCATGTCAGCCCCTCTACACGGACCTGTAGGGCCTTGAACTGCAGTCCCTGGAATGGATTTCAGTGACTTTTCTAGGAAAGCATATTTTCAACCTAACAATGTATAGAAACGAGGTTAAGTGGTCGTTTTATCGGGAAGATTCTTCTGGGGCAGAGTGACCATAATATGAGAGAACTCCATATGGGTCTGGTGAAGGTTAGTGATCAACCGAAAGCTAGGACCTTAAATTTACTCCAAAACAATGGTGTGATGGAATAAATGGGTGATGTAGATTGTAGATGGAGGTTAAGGCAATAAAACGGCAGAACATTTACATGAATCATTCAAAACTGCCAATTCATTAATATGCATTAAGATTCATGGAATATTCAGTTCTTAGATTAAGGAAAGCGTGCTGTGTTATGAAAAAAAGATTAATAACTCCAAGGTTGGGAATGTTTAAAAGTCAGCAAAGGATGATTAAGAAGGTAAACGGATTATAAAACTAAAGTAATAAGAAATAGCTCACAAGACGGCTCGTTAATGATTTAACAGAGTTGAGGATTAATCAAAGGCAGGAAAGTGGTTTGGCCACATTTGAAATATTGTGTACAGTTCTGGTGGCCCCATTACAAGAAGGAAGTGGATGCTTCGGAAAGGGTGCCGAAGAGGTTTACCAGAAGCATTGGAAAGAACTGCAGATGCTGGAAAAATCGAAGGTAGACAAAAATGCTGGAGAATCTCAGTGGGTCAGGCAGCATCTATGGAGCGAAGGAATAGTTGATGTTTCGGGTCCAGACCCTTCTTCTTCTGAAGAGTCTCGACCTGAAACGTCACCTATTTCCTTCGCTCCATAGGTGCTGCCTCACCCGCTGAGTTTCTCCAGCATTTTTGTCTACCTCAGAGGTTTACCAGAATGTTGGTTGTGTGATAAGGCATTAGCTATAAAGAGAGGTTGGACAAACTTGGAATGTTTCCTCTGGACCTTCAGAAGTTGATAGAAATATATAAAAATGTTGGAGGCACGGAGCTGGCTGGTGGAGAGTGCCGTGGGTAAACATGAGGATTATTCACCTCGACAGGAAGATGATTGAACAGAACATCAGTCACCAGTTTTGGTGTGAAGTGGTCTTGGTTTGCTTCTACAAGAATTGCAGAGTATTAGCAGAAATGTAGAGCGTATTTAGGGTCTGTAGTGTGCTGGTCATTATAATGAAGTGTTGGAGAATTGCAGTAAAGGAGGGCTGCAGCAGTTATGTGAGTAAGACAATGTCTGGACAACCGGAGGAGATACTTACCTGGGGAACGTGGTGAGCTGAAGGAACAAAGGGTTTGTACTCTGTAGAGAATTAAACAACAAGCTAGAGTTCAGATGAATGGGGGGGGGGGGGGGGGGGATCTGATTGAAACAGGATTAATTTTGAAGGAGTAGACAAAGTGTTAAAGAAGGAACTGCAGATGCTGGAGAATCGAGGGTTACACAAAAAGCTGTCTGAAGGGTCTCGACCCGAAACGTCGCCTATCTCCTTCGCTCCTTAGATGCTGCTGCACCCGCTGAGTTTCTCCAGCTTTTTGTGTAACCCTTAATTTTGAAGGAGTTGACCAGCTGGTTGCTGAGACAATGATACCAGTGTCTCCACAACTGGGATTTGTACCATGTACTGCTAAACCTTGTTTGGCAAAGCCACAATAATGACATTTTTAGAGTCATTTATCCTGCAAATGAATTTATACATATGATTTCTTATGCCCCTGTCCCACTGAGGAAACCTGAACGGAAACCTCTGGAGATTTTGCGCCCCACCCAAGGTTTCCGTGCGGTTCCCGGAGGTTTTTGTCAGTCTCCCTATTGGTCGGAAGTGGTTTCCGCTTTTTCTACGTTCTGGCAATTATTTTAAAAAATTCAAAACCGGCCGCGACTAATAATAGATTGCCATTTTAAAAATCAGTGCTTTTTTAGTCGAAGCCGGTAGCGATGCTGGTTGAAGGTGGTTGCCAGAGGTTGCAGGTTGTGGAAGGTAAGACCTCCCTGGTGGAATAAAACTGGGTGAAAAAAAGGTCTTACCTTCCACTACCTGCAACCTCCGGCAACCACCTTCAGCTAGCATCGCAACTGGCTTCGACTAAAAAATTACGGATTTTTAAAATGGCAACCTACTTTTAGTCACGGCCAGTTTTGAATTCTTTGAAATAATCGCTGAACATAGAAGAAGCAGAAACCACTTTCGACAATTAGGGAGACTGACAAAAACCTCCGGGAACCGCACGGAAACCTTGGGTGGGGCGCAAAGTCTACAGAGGTTTCCGTTCAGGTTTCCTAAGTGGGACAGGGGCATTAGGATTCTAAAGTACTGACTCCTGCAGCCACAAACATGTCACTAGCACTGCACCATCTAGGTTTCCTTAGCAGTGTTCTCATGGCATCATTATAGAACACCTTTAGTTTCCGCAAACTTGTCTTTCCATAGTTCGACCACAGGTGCGCAGTATAGAGTGGCGTGCAATATGCACCACACAGCAACATCTTCACCACATCTGTACACACACAAAACGTACGCAAGAGAATATTCGCCTGTACATACAGCATACGTCGTTGCCTATAAATATCCTCATCACCTGTCATTTGTTGTGTAATAAAATGTCCAAATCTTTGGGTATTTTAAAAGCATAGATTGACAGATTCTTGATTAGTAAGGGTGTCAAAGGTTTTGGGGAGAAAGCAGGAAAATGGGGTTGAGAGGAAAAGATACTGTAGATTACATAGCAGCGTAGACTCGATGGGCCAAATGGCCTAATTCTGCTCCTCAAACCTATGGACTTAGTATTCCAACATCCTGTAGATAGACAAACGCTTGATCAGCCCTGCTGTAACATTGCACTAGCAACATGCTTCACATGGCAGCACGCAGCAGGAAACCTTCTGCAGGTGGAATAATTCCAGCAATCACATTTTTATAAATTAATATCAGCGAGGGAGAAATAAATTTACTTACAACTCTTCAAAGAACTGCATTTAAAATGATGACTCACATTCCTAGTTTATGCTGCATTGCAGCATGTCACTGTGTATCTAGGATAGTGGCCCCCCCTGTGATCACACACAGCTTGATCCAAGGACAGTTCATGCTTTTTTTAATTTGGATAATCCATGTGTGTGTAAAATCTATACTGAATTGACATAGGGTGATGCTTCATCTACGCTGTCCCAATCAAACAGATCAGGAAAGGGCATCACAGGTTGGACACAAACTCCCTCTACATTCTCACACCACACACACTCCAAGGTGTGGGATAAACACCTGATTAAAGCTCACTCTATACTGTCCTGCCATACACTCCCAGGGTAGGACACAGATTCTTCAATTCCCATGTTCCATGCAATGCAGCTGTTCCAGCAGCAGTCAGGCGAGGTGTGTGGATCTGGGAGAGGTCTGATGAGATCAGTGTTTGCCGGAGGTGATGGGGAGAGAAAGTGAGTGAGATATTTGCAAGGTGGCAGGAGATCACCTGTGATCTTGTAAGGTGGCATCAAGGCTCTGTGGGGAGATTCTGTGGAGGAGGTAAGAAGAGGCTGGAAGAGCGAGGGTGGGAATGTGTGATTCTTTGTCTCTGTGCTTGCTTCACTGTGCACCAAGGGACATCCCCTCCCCTGTGGCCAGCCTGGGTCACCAGAGCTGCCTGGGTGAAGATGGTTTTGTTTCAAATCACTGCCCCACTGTGCGTGGTGAACGCATCGATCACAAGCGGCAACTGAAGGCGGTGGGGGCCAAGTCAATGGAGGTTTTTAAGGCGGAGACTGACAGATTGTTGATTAGTACGGGTGTCAGGGGTTACGGGGAGAAGGAGAATGGGGTTGAGAGGGAAAGATAGCTCAGCCATGATTGAATGGTGGAATAAACTTGATGGGCCGAATGGCCTAATTCTGCTCCTATCATTTATGAACTCATGAACCGATCGGGGGAGCACTGGAGTGGTAAGCGAGGTGAAGACTCCCTCGTGCAGCCTACACCCCCACCACGGAACTGCTAATGCAGCAGCTGAACAGTGAGCACAGTCCAGTCTCTGCAAGCTCAGCTGCTTTTAACAATGTACACAGTGCTGGGGCAGTGACAGCAGGGTCAGAAACAGCGAGGAGCTTGCACAAGTGTGGTGAGAGGTCAGAGGCTGAGGATAGTGCAAACTGCAGCCGTGCCCAGAGCGTGGGCTGTCGGGGCTCTCGGCAGAGCGTCCATGCAAACATTGTGCAATTCCATCCGCTTTACCAGGAACACCGGGATTGCTGGGAATTCAACAGACGTGTTGACCTGCCCAGTGGCCGTCCTTTGGTACAATATTAACAAGACGGAATGATTTGGCGTCGTCCTGAGCTTCGGGAGTGGCGGTTCGCTCTGCATCTCAAGTAAAGTCAAGTTTATTCGTCACATTCACGTACGATATGTGCAGTGAAATGAAAAGTGGCAATGCTTGCGGATTGTGCAAAAAAAAAAAATACAAGACAGAATGGAACAGAATCACATATTCACATATTTGTGGGAGGAAAAAATAAGAAAAAACAGCAATTTTAAAAAGGCACCACGCAACAGTAAATTGGTCCAGTAAAGTTAGTCCCTGGTGAGATAGGAGTTTACAGTCCGAATGGCCTCCAGTAAGAAACTCCTTCTCATCCTCTCCGTTCTCACAGCACGGCAACGGAGGCGTTTGCCTGACCGTAGCAGCTGGAACAGTCTGTTGCTGGGGTGGAAGGGGTCTCCCATGATCCTGTTTGCTCTGGAGTTGCACCTTCTGATGTATAGTTCCTGTAGGGGGGTGAGTGTAGTTCCCATAGTGTGTTCGGCAGAGCCTTCTTGTCCTGGGCAGAGCAGTTCCCAAACCAAATTGTGATGTTTCCAGACAAGATGCTTTCCACAGCCGCTGAGTAGAAGCACTGGAGGATCCTCAGAGACACTGAATTTCCTCAATTGCCCAATCTGCCATTAGAAGTGGGAACAGAGGCAACATGCAGCCTCGTTACAGACATAACGGTCAGCTGATCAGTGACACTACACGAGGGCTGGACAAGGCTGGTCAACAGTGGGAGCCCCCACAAGTGGTTCTCCTAGATCTTTGCAAAATATTTGATTAAGTTCAAGAGGGGAAGCAGGGAAAGAGTAGGATCTCTCCAAAACCAAGGCGGCAACTTGTGCCTGGACCCAGAGGAAGTAAGTGACATCTTGAATGAACAAGTACTTCTCCAGGGAGAAGGATATTGTAGTTGGAGAATTCAAGGAAGGGACAGCAAAATCTGTAACAGGCTACTGTTAAAAAGGAGGATATATTAGATGTCCCTGGTGGCACCAGAGGTGGATATTGTACCTTGACCCATTGATCTGCATCGCAGGCTGCTACAACAGGAGATCGCTGGGGCCAGAGAGATTGTTAAATCTTTGCTGGCCACAGATGAGGCTCCAGGTGACTGAAGGACAGCAAGTGTGATTCCTTCCAACAGGAAGAGCAGTCGGGAAAAGTCAATTGATTGCAGGCCTGTGAGTCTAGTGTCAATAGTAGCGAAATTATTCTAAAATATTTAATGGGGTTATCTAAGATGGATAACTCAGTAGTATTTCAAAGATATTCAGCAAGGCTTTGCAAAGGGGAGATCTTAGAGTAATTGAGCCAAATGGCATGGGAACAGGCCCTTCAACCCACTGTCTCCTCCAACCATTGAGTCAAACAGCACGGACACAGCCCCTTCAGCCCAACTCATCCATGCCAGCTAAGGTTAGTCTGAACCTGGCCCATGTCCTTCTAAACTTCCATATTCATATACTTGTCTTTTAATGTCTTTTAAACTATCAAACAACAATTTACACTAATGTTTCATTAATGCTATTTTATTCTTCCCACATTCCCATCAACTGTCTTCAGATTCCACCAGCCATCTATGCACTGAACCATTGAAGAGAGGCCCATTAACCAGAGTTAGGATGTGGACGGAAATTAGAGCAATGGGGGGAAGCCAACGTGGGTTTGGGGAGAATATACAAACTCCAAGCAGATAGCACCCAGAGTTGAGATTGTATCCTGGGCACTGAATCCCCGAAGCTGCACGTCATTGTGCTTCTCTGACCTGTCTGAAAACAAATGAATGTTTCAAAGGTGTAAAAAGCATGTTGATGAGGGCAGTGTGGTTGATGTAATCTACATGGACTTCAGTACGGTCATTAGCAAGGTCCCACGTGGAAGATTGGTCTAAGGGGTTAGAACTCACAGGATTGAAGCCAAGTTGCAAAAATGGATCCAAAATTGAATTGCTGACCAGAGACCAACACTGGAGGATTGATTTTGTAACTGGAAGTCATTGATCAGTGGTGTTCCACAAGGCTCGGTGATGGGGCCCATTACTGATTGTTATATATAGGAATTGTGGGTATGAATGTAGCACACATGATTAGTAAGTTAACAGGTGTCATAATCGTTGGTGTATTTGACAGTAAAGAAGGCAGTCTTGGGTTAATGGATGACATTAGTGAGTTGGTCAGATGGCCAGAGCAGTTAATCCTGATAAGTGTGGGGTGATGCACATTAGAAGGACTATTAAAGATAGGACATGTACAATGAATGTTCAACACCTTGGGTTAACTGAGAAACAGAAGGGCCAGAGTCTCCAAATCCAAGGTACCCTGAAGGTGGCAGTGTGGGTGGTTACAGTGGTGCAGATTCCCTGCCACAGAGGGCAGTGGAGGCCAAATCACTGGATGGATTTAAGAGAGAGTTAGATATAGCTCTAGGGGCTAGTGGAGTCAAGGGGTATGGGGAGAAGGCAGGCACGGGTTATTGATTGGGGACGATCAGCCATGATCACAATGAATGGCGGTGCTGGCTCAAAGGGTCGAATGGCCTCCTCCTGTACCTATTTTCTATGTTTCTATGTTTCTAGATGGTACTGTATGGAATACCAGTCTTCATTGGCCCAGATGTAGGACACAAGAGCAGGGAGCTTTATCAAACTTTGGTTATGGCACAGATGAAATATTATGTACAGTTCTGGTCACCACTATAGAAAGGACGTGATTATACTGGAGAGGGTGCAGAGGAGATTCACAAGGATATTGTCTGGAATGGAGTGTTTCAGTTAAGAGAGCAGACTGGATATAGACTGTGTTTGTTGGATCTACCATTGGAGCTGGCTGTTCAACTCCTCCACTCAGAGGCATCTGCTGGTGGACAGACAACCCAGAGAATGGCAGGCTCCAAATTAAGAAATAGAATTTAAAGTAATAATCTCCGGACTATTATTGAGTTTTTTGAGGAGGTGACGAAGATTTACGAGGGTAGGGCAGTGGATGTTGTCTACATGGATTTCACTAAGGTCCTCATGGTAGGCTGATCCAGAAGATTAAATTACATGGTGAGCTGATCATTTAGATTCAGAACTGGCTTACTCATGGAAGACAGGGTTTGTGGCAGAAGGACATTATTCAGACTAGAGGTCTGTGACCAATGGGTTCTGCAGGGATCTGGCTTGGGAAAGTATATAGTTAATGGTAAAACCCTCATCAGCATTAATATATAGAGGAAGCATGGGGTCCAATCCATAGCCCCTTAGATACAGTGGTAAAGAAAGTATGTGGTGGGCTTGTCTTCATCGGTCGGGACATTGGGGATAAGAGTCGGGAAATCATGTTGCAGCTTTATAGGAATTAAGTTAGGCTGCATTTGGAATGTAGTGAGCCATTCTGGTTGCCCAATTACAGGAACGATGTGCAAGGAGTTTGCACGTTCTCCCCGAGACCACGTGGGTTTTCTCCGGGTGCTCCGGTTTCCTCCCACACTCCAAAGATGTAGAGGTTTGTAGGTTAATTGGCTTCAGAATAATTGTAGATTGTCCCTAATGCGTAGGCTAGTGCTGGTGTATGGGGATCGTTGGGCTGGCGCACGCTCGGTGGGCCGAAGGGCCTGTGCCCATGCTGTGTCTCTAAAGTCTAAAGATCGAGAGTGGTGACGGCCTGGATCACACAGCTAGGGCTGGTGGCGGAGGCAGATATGATGGTGGCATTTAAATGGCTTTTAGATAGACCAATGGATATGCATGGAATGGAGGGGATTATGGATCAGGTGCAGGCAGAAGAGATTGGTTTAACGGCATCATGTTCGCTGGGACATTGTGAATCGAAGGTCCTGTCCCTGTGCTGTTTTATGTATTATCTGAAACATTTATTAAACTGGCACAGTAACAAATAAGATCAGGGAATGGAAAGCATGATGCTGGGATTAGCATGGTAGAAGTGTGTCTGGTTCATGCACGGGGGAGTTGGGAGCTGTTCCCCTACGGATGGTTTGCACCTGAACCGTGTGGGGTCCAGCGTTCGTTGAACTGTAGGGCTGTGGACACAGAGGGAGTTCTAATTTAAATGTTAACCAGGGATCAAGGTTGAGAAATGGGAAAATCAAAGAGTAGAGGCAAAGCTGGAGTGAACGTTTTTATTATGAGGATTGCTAAAAGGACGATGGCAGGAAGGTATAGAGAGTATGAGTGCAAGGGTAAAGCAGAATTAAAGGCTGGGAGTTATTATAATAACAAAAGGGCAATGTGTCTGAATGCACATGGCATCATCCGCTACCCCAGCCCATGTTGCCCCCTCCCTCCCTCTCCCTCATCCTGCCCCTGGCCCGTCCTTGCCCTGCTTTCCCTCTCCCCTGATGTGGAATGACTGTCACCGAGGCAACTCTCCAGCTGCCCATCTCTGGGCCAGAAGCGGCCCATTGTGGTGCTGACATCTATTCTCCACTTGTTCTTGCAGCTCTCTCCCGGTTGCCGTGGTATAACCCCGACCTGGAACAGGCCAGGCCGCACACCAGTGAGGAAGAGGAGCTCCAGGTACAGCTCGCCCTGGCAAGGAGCAGGCCCGAGGCGGAGAAGGCAGCCGAGGTGAGCATCGGCCCCTCAGTCCAGGCTTTCTCCCCCCCCCCCGTCCCCCCCCACCAAGACTCTACCAGGACCACCCACTCACCTCACCGGAACCGGCTCAAGCCAGGGTCCCATCCATGCCCACCCTCCCTCCCCCTCCAAACACACTCAACTCAGAACCAACCTCACACCTCAGATTCTGCTTAGCTGGCTTACTACCTCACGGTATGAACATTGAATTCTCCAATTTGAGGTAACTAGTCAAATATCAACCCCTCCCCTTTTTTCCACTTCTCTTCTCCGTTCCCCACTTGGATTTGCACCCATTTCTCCTCTTCCTGCTCCCCCTCAGTCTCTCCTTCCATCTGTATTCCTTCCTCAAGCTTCATATTTCACCCCTCTTCTCTCCTCATCTTCTAATCTCACACATTCCATCTTTGGCCTTTGTCCAACCAGCTGCTGGTCGACACTCCCCCGCCCTCACCTGTCTCCACCTGTCACTTGTCAAACTATGTTCTCCCCACCCCCAACCACAATCAGCCTGAAGAAGGGTCCTGATCCAAAACATCACCTATCCATCTTCTCCGGAGACGCTGCCTGACCCACGGAGTTACTCCAGCACTTTTTCATTGTGAAAAAATCACTGTGTACATTTTTTTATAAACCAACATGTGCGGTTCCTTGCACTTCCTGAGCTCAGCCTGGTTTGCCGCCCACAGCACTATCTTCTGCTAGATACGAGCTAGCATTGAACACAAAAGCCTTGAACACAAAATCTTCCCGTACATTCAACGAGGCTGTTCATGGGAATACTGTGCCATCAAAGGGCGGAGTGAGGGGTGGGTGGCACTGTTGGAGGGACAGTCCGGGGAGGGGTCACCTCCTGGTGAGCTTTGACCTGCAGAAGGACCAGTTCTAACTCAGTGGGTCATTGCTCCGTTGGGGTCCGTACAGAAGCCTGGTACAGAGGGTCCTTGCACCCTGGTGGGGAGGAGAGGGGGTGAAGAGGGCCACCGAGTGGTTCCCAGAGGGGCTCTTGTACTGCTGGATGAGCGACACTGACGGTTTGGTTACGGTTAGAGGGGCAGAATGGAGCAGTGACATCCTGACAGAGGGGCAGCACAGAGGGTAACTAACTGCAGGAAGACATTCACTGCCAGGGAGATCAGTGGAGAGGACAGGGGGGTTACCAGAGCTTTATATTGCAGCTATCAGTGGCCACGGAGATTCCACCCACCTGAAGGATGGGCATGCTGGGGGATGATTTCACCCTCGGGGGGGGGGGGCAGTGCTGAGGGGCAAATGCCCAATTTCAGCTGCATTCAAGAGGACCTTGGCTTTGCCAGGAAGGTGGGGTGGGGGAACAGACAGGGAAGAGAGAATGCATTTGAAGGCTGGCAGTACACAGGGGTTGTTACAGTGCTGGAGGGGCAGGTCAGTCAGGTTATTATTGCAAGGGCCAGTGTTGGGGAAAGCATTGAAGACGAATTTCTCTGGTGACAGGAATGACAGGGAGTGAATAGGAATGACAGGGAGTGTGTCAGGGATAGCTGGAACAACAGGGTATGTATCCATGAGTGCCAGGAGTAAGTCAGTAGGTCTCGGAGTGACGGATGATTTGGGCGAGACTTGCAAGGGCTCCTCTATATTTTGCTTCACAAAGTGCAGAGAAGATTTACGAGGATATTGCCAGGACCCGAGGACCTGAGTTACAGGAAGGGGTTGAGCAGACTAGGACTTTATTCCTTGACACGCAGGAGAGTGATGGGTGACCTTATAGAGGTGTATAAAATCATGAGGGGAATAGATATGGTGAACGAACAAGGCCCTTTTTCCCAGGTTACACGAATCAAGGGCATAGGTGGGAGGAGAAAGATTTAATAGGCGAGAGGAGAAAGATTTAATAGGATCTAAGGGGCAACTTTTCCACTCATAAAGTGGTGGGTGTATGGAACGAGCTGCAATAGGAGGTAGACAAAAGTGCTGGAGAAACTCAGCGGCAGCATCTATGGAGCGAAGGAAATAGGCAACGTTTCGGGCTGAAACGTTGCCTATTTCCTTCGCTCCATAGAGGCTGCTGCACCCGCTGAGTTTCTCCAGCACTTTTGTCTACTTTCGATTTTCCAGCATCTGCAGTTCCTTCTTAAACAACGAGCCGTAAGAGGAGGTAGTTGAGGCAGGCACAATAACAACATTTAGAAGACATTTGATCAGGTAAATGGAAAGGAAAGGTTTAGATGGATACAAGTCAGATGTGGGCAAGTGGGACTAACAAGGATGGGGTATCTTGGTTGGCATGGACAGTTGGACTGAAGGGCCTGTTCCCGTGTTATGTAGCTCTATGACTCGATATCTCTGTGCTTCATGGCACTTGCCTGCATTACATTGCTTCGTCCACTCATCTCCACTCCCACCAGTCCACAATCTCCTTGAATACAGTCCTGGTTGTTTATTGCCACAACAACAATTACCTTTCGAATATCCATATGTACAACCACGCCACCCATCCATTCAACCACTTTGTCTTGTCTAAATGACAATGAAGCCTATAGGTTGAACTGGCCTTTCAACAGTTTCCCAGTGTTGACACACATGGGCACCAGTGTGTTTAAAGGGAGTGCAGAAAACAGGTGAGCCAAATGTCACACCAGTGGGATAGCCGAATATTTGGATAGCTGATTAATAGGAGTATTACTCCATCTCTCCAGATTTCAATTTCCTTTTCATTTCCTCGTGTTCTGCCTTCCCAAGTGTAATTTATCAAGAGTGATTTGTTTCTCTTACCTTCCAGGGGCTGAGGACATGTTCACCCCCGGGTGAAAGTGACGAGGAAGAGGATGGAAGTCCCCAAAGAGGACCGGAGCCAAGTCACCACGAGTTCAACCCCGCGGAGGGGAGGAAGGAGGTACAATCGGATGCTGTCTGCTACGAAATGACCTTAGACGTGGTTTCCAAGGGAACTCTCTCCACTCAGCTTCGAGGGTTCCAGATCCTCCAAAGACTTGCGGCTGATGCTGGTGCTACGCTGAGTCTTACACCAAGATCCTCCCTCTTCCCACAAGCGTGGCACTGCTTTGGGGAGTTAGTCCAGAGAGCAGTATCTCCAAAACAGAGTTTCTGGGCATTTGTTTCATCCTTGGGTGTGACATGCATCATTTCCCTACATAATGTAACCACTTTGTCAGGAAACCTGTGACTGCGATTTGCTCGGAGAGGCCAGGCAGTGTGAAGGTTGCGGTCAGCATCCAGTTCTACCTCTTTGTTCCACTGCCAGGTGCAGGAACTGCAGATGGACCTTCCCTTTCATTCCCACCGCACCAACCGGGTATGACTCCCTCTGGGTCACACCTCACGGTCGGGCACCTCCCAGCACATCACTAGCGTCATGCCATGGCCATTCCACTGGCAGACTTGTGCCAGGTGAGGGTTGCAACCCCAAACTGCTGGAGTTGGTCTGAGCACCTCTGAGCACCACAAAGGTTCATCCAGGATTGCTGAAGGCAACAGTGACCCGCTATCCGGGTCCAGAAACAGACAAGGATGGGGTGCGACCATTATGGTTCTGCCAAAAGTTTGAAGTAAGGTCCTGGCCCTGAAACATCACATTCATGTCCTCCAGGGATACCGCCTGACCCGCTGGGTTAGTCCAGCACTTTGTGTTCTACATATGGTTCTGCCAGAAGTATGAAGAAGAATCTCGGCCCAAAACATCGCCCATCCTTGTCCTCCAGGGATACTGCCTGACCCATTGAGTTACTCCAGCAATTTGTGTTCTACATATGGTTCTGCCAGGGTTCCTGGGTGAGGCATGAGTGGTTGTTTGAAGCGATGAGTGTCTCGCCTCACATGGAGGGAGGAGAGCCAGGAAAGGAAGGAATGTTTTGGAGTTCTCAGCGCTGCTCACTTCTCTAACACTCCTCTCCTCTGCCTCCTCAGCCCTTGCTGCTGGAGTTTGCTGATGTCTTTGGTGCCCCGCTGTTTCCAACGGAGACCAGGGCTGATTCGTGGGACGTCCAGTTCAACAGTGCCTCCAGCCCAAGTCATTCGCAGGGAGGCAGAGACGTTTGGTCGCCCTCATTTACAGCCCACGCTAACCACTGGGGTGTTGTTGGTAAGACAAATGTTGTTGGATATAATGGCTCGGCTAGAATAAAATGTAAAATGGCAGAGATTCCCTCCAGTGCTGCAGTGGGCAGTGCAGGCAAACATACAGAGGTTATGTTGGAAGAGTAGAGATACTAGGGACAACCATCAGAGGTGTAGGGAGTGGGGTTGTGGATGGATGTGGAAATAAAGGTGAGAAGTACATGTTCAGCTTGTCAACAGACCAGGAATGGAGGTGGAAAAAGATCTTTCTCTCCGATCCTGTCCCAGAATGGTTGGTGAACATTTAACACAGACTGTGGAGGAAAACAGGGAGAAAAGAAGCTGAAATCTGAAATACTGTAGACACAAGTGCGGGAAATGCAGATCATGTCCGTGAGCATGTGAAAAGAGGAAAGGTCAGTACCTAATCCCAGACACTGGAGCTCCCGTCACCTCAGAGCAGAACTACGAGGAGACTGAAATGGTCACCTTCCTAATACTGACTCTCTGACTAACTGGTGGCAAAAACTGTATCTGAGGGACTGTTCACGGGTTGGCCCACTGCTCTGGGCCACTTCATGGCATTGGAATGAGAACAGGAAGATAGACGGCCCAGGGCTTCAGGAGAATGATTAAAGAGGAGAATTAATTTTGAATTCTAAACCTGTAGGACCAACCAAGCCGCTGGGCGAAATGATTCCAAGCACAAAACAGAACGGCAGCAGCAGCCCTGATGTGTTCGATGTAACCGAGATGAGAATTTCCCAAAATGATTTTTCAAATGGGCTTCAGACTCCAGAGTTATTCCTGGATCCTAACACCTCGTCGCTGGTAAACCTGGGCGCAATGCTGACTGCACCTTCTCACAGGCTCAACAGCAAGAATCCTTTCCGCACACCAGGTAAACAGTCAGAATGCACTAGTGCTTGGGAGACATCAGTAGAAAGGGAAGGTCAGGCGTAACCGAGGGACACTTGAAGGGAAAAAGTGGACAAACATTTATTTGGGGAATGGGGTTGGTGGTTGGAAAGAACTATGTACCTCCTCCCCGCAGAGATCTCTGTGCTATAAAACTCCACAGGAGCCTGCCGTTTACTGTGCAAGTCCTGCCCTGGTTTGTCTTACCAAATGCAACACCTCCCATTTACCCGAATTAAACTCCATCTGTCATTCCTTGATCTCCTTATCCAGTTGATCAAGATCCTGTCATGATCTTAGATTACCTCCTTCATTGTCCTCTATACCACCAATTTTGGTTACATCTGCAAACTTACTATAACTATGCCATCTATATTCACATCCAAATCATTAATACAAATAACAAACAGAGAATGCAGCACCGATCCCTGCAGGACCACCAGTCGTAGGCTTCCAATCTGTAAAACAACCCTCCACTATCACCCTTTGACAACTACCACCAAGCCAATGTTGTATCCAAATGGCTAGCTCACCTTAGACCAGTCTACTTTGTGGTACCTTGTACCTCCTACACCCCTCCTTTCCTCTTCAAGGAATTCACTTGATCTTAGCTGCTTATGCTTAACCGATGGCTCTTTCATTTTCTTAACCAGAACCTCAATCTCTCTTGTCATCCGGGCTCCCTTCTCTTGCTAGCCTTGCCATTTACTCCAACAGAAACATGCTGACCCTGAACTCTTGTAATCTCATGTTTAAAGGTCTCGCACTTGCTGACGTCCCTCTATCTGCAAACAACCAACTCCAATCAACTTTTGAAAGTTCCTGTCCAATACCATCAGAATTGGTCTTACCCCAGTTTAGAACTTCACCTTGTGAACCAGACCTATCCTTTCTCTTAACAAGGTAAAACTGATAGAATTACGGGTGCTGATCCAAAACTGCTCTTCCACCAACATTTCAGTCACCTGCCCTGCCTATTTACCATGAGAGGAATGATTTTGGCCCCTTTTCCTGAAGAGCCATCAGCAAATTGATTGAGAAAAAAATTCCTGAACCAATTCCACCCATCCAAACCTTTAGCACCATGGTAATCCCAGTTATTAGTTATATTAGTTAACGGAAACCTCTGGAGACTTTGCGCCCCACCCAAGGTTTCCGTGCGGTTCCCGGAGGTTTTTGTCAGTCTCCCTAATGGTCAAAAGTGGTTTCCGCTTCTTCTATGTTCCGGCGATTATTTAAAAAAATTCAAAACCGGCCGCGACTAAAAATAGGTTGCCGTTTTAAAAATTGGTAATTTTTTAGTCGAAGCCGGTTGCGATGCTGGTTGAAGGTGGTTGTCGGAGGTTGCAGGTAGTGGAAGGTAAGATCTCCCTGGTGGAATTAAACTGGGCGAAAAAAAGGTCTTACCTTCCACCACCTGCAACCACCTTCAACTAGCATCGCTACCGGCTTCGACTAAAAAAATTCCGGTTTTGAACTTTTTTAAATAATCGCCGGAACATAGAAAAAGCGGAAACCACTTTCGACCATTAGGGAGACTGACAAAAACCTTCAGGAACCGCACGGAAACCTTGGGTGGGGCGCAAAGTCTCCAGAGGTTTCCGTTCAGGTTTCCTAAGTGGGACAGGGGCATTACTCTCCCGAATAGCTCTCCCAAATCTCCCCGCCTTTGTTCTTCATGTCACAGGTGGGCTCAGCCCGGCCGCATCAGCGAACCCCTTCCTCGGCGGTGAGTGGGGCAGCGGGCCGGTGAGGCCGGCGAGTGGTGGCGGCACGGACGGCGGGGCGATGTTCGGAGATTGGCCGCCGGTGACGAGGGACGCGGGCTTCGCCTTTGCCCCGCCGGGTGAAGCTGCCGCTGCGAAGCTGAACCCATTCCTATGAACTCAGCGGTCAGTGCGGGAGTCCCGTGTGCTGTAGATATTCCCTACCTAACCCTCCAGCTCGCAACGTGATCAACCTCGGCCTGTATCCGATGCGGGGAGGTTCCACAATAAACATGTGATTTTACACCCGTGCTGAACCCTGTCGTGATCTCCCGGACCAGGATCGAGAGGAAAAAAAAATGCAAAGTGCTGGAGACACTCAGCGGGTTAGGAAGCATAATTTTTCTAATAAAAATAAATGTATTAAATTATTTACAATAATATTTTACAATAAGAATATTCACAATACTAACACACACCCACACCATAATACAAAGTTGCCAAAAATTCTTAACAGTTGACAGGTTTCTCCTCCCCGAGTTTAAAGGACAACCTACTGATATTTCCAAACCGATTAAGGGATTTGACCAGAGGGTGACAAACTATCTATGGAGTCCGAAATAAGGAGCAACATAAAGCCAGGGGGCTGAGGGCAGGAACGGCTGTGTCACCGGGACGTGGACTGTCCAAATCTTCTTGCAAAGCAGTGTTGGACTGGCACATCACACACACGGTGGCAGCGAGCACTTCAAACCGACCTGCCTTGCCCTGGTTGAGGCGGTGATCGGGCTGCACGCTGCTGTTGTCCCCACCAGGTGGAGCACGGAGACAGCTTCTAGTTGACACTGTCCTGTTCTGCCGAGCAGCAGCCTCCACCACCCCCCCGGGGAGGGTCCCTTCACCACCCTCCAGAGGGTCCTCTCGCACTAACCCCACCCCAACGCTGTTCTCTGGAATACATGAATAGAGAAACGTCCTGGGTCGGGACCCCTTCAAGCTGTGGGGCTGGTGTTAACCCAGGCCTCGTCTCACAGCCCGACTCACACTTCAGATTCCACCCAATTGTTGTCTGGCTGACCCCCAGTGGAAGAACATTTACCCACCCCCTCGTTCCAGATCCAGATCGTGTCCTCGACTGACTGCCTGCCCGCCTTCTCAGAACCCTCTGCTTCACTCATCTATAACTCCTGCCCCATTAAGTTCTTATTAAGCGGGCTGTGTACATCGATGTCACCCAGACCCTGTTCATGGTTGTGCTGGTTAGTTAGGTAGCACTATTTAGAGGCACAGCTGGTAGATCTGTTGCTTCACTACTTCCGTAACCCGGGTTCAATCCTGTCCTGGCTTTGTCTGTGTGGAGTTTGCATGTGTTCGCTGTAGCCATGTGGGGTTCTCCCAAGTGCTCTGGTTCTCTCCCACATCCCAAATACAAGGATGGCACAGTAGCAGAGTTGCTGCCTTATAGCGCCAGAGGCCCTTCTTCAATGATGCCCACAGGTGCTGTCTGTACGGAGTTTGTACGTGGGTTTTCTCCGGGTGCTCCGCTTTCCTCCCACACGCCAAAGACTTACAGGTTTGTTAGTAAATTGGCTTCAGTAAATTGTAAATTGCCCCTAGTGTGTAGGATAGATAGTGCTGGTGTGGACTCGATGGTCAAAGGGCCTGTTTCCACACTGTATCTTCAAAGACTAGAGGTCAGTGGGAAATTGTCCTAGTGCAGGTGAGGGGTAGAAACAGGGGGGGGGGGGGGGGAGTTGGTGAGAATGTGTGGAGGATAGAAATTGCCTCCATCCCAAAAAAACTGATTATTTGATCAGTGCAAATGGATTGATGTGGACAGCATCTCAGATTGATACAAGGTCCCAGTGCCCAGATCACACTCTGGATCCTAGTCCATGGGCCTCATGTTTAGTCAAATGATAAACAACAGAGAATTAGCTGATTCTTAACTTTTATTTCATAAAATTTACATTTACTGATAAAAATATAGTTTCTAAAAATTACAGTTACTGGAATTTGGACACAAATCATTCTGGTCTTCCTCACTCAGACTGAGACAATTAGTCTCCTACCCAGCACGCAGAGGAGCACTTCCTCGCCAAGACTGGTGGTGCCTTTCCTTCAGAGGTGGCAGGTTAAAGTGCACCACCCTGGGGGAGCCTCTGCACTCGACTACATCAGACAGGGTCCACTGACAGAAGCCAACATCAGGTAGACAAATACAACCCAACTCAACCAACAGGCAGAACCCACACTCCTCACTCCACCGGTGCTTAAAACAACAATGTACATGTTTTAATGCAAAGCAAACTGGAAATTGCATTATGAGATGCGTTTGGAAACAACCCATGGTGACTCAGGTTTGCAACCTGATCCCCATCCCAGGGTGGAGTGACATTTTCACAGAATTAGCTCGAGATAGCAAATGTGCAAAGGTTGTGGTGCTTGTGGTAAACTGTGAATCTATGGAGCAGATCGCCGGTGGTGGAAATGTTTCAGGCACCTGCCTGAGAGGCACATGGTGGAAGGATGGATTTTTGACAGTGGACAAGGTCTCTCGGGCCCCTGTTGAGAATGAGCCCCCTAGTGCGAGGACTGTGCCCCTCGAGTTCACCCCAAACACCGTTCCAATCTTTACATCTGCCTGGCAGAGAGTTCCACACCACTCTGGGTGACAAGACTCTCCTCACCAGCCCTCTGATCCTTCCATCAAATTAAGCCCTGCTTTCTGAGCCCTCTGTCAGCCCATCCCATTTATCTGCACCCTCCTATCCATGCGGATCTCAACAAACCCCGTCATTAAACCACTAGAGGCAGGTCATGGCGGCACAATCTACTGGGCTCTACCCACCCCTCCAAGGGACTGCGTTGCCTCCTCAGGACTAACTGTTTTAGCTTTACATTGACTAACCAAAACCACCTTCTGAAAACTCTTCTCAAGCTCAGTGGGAGAGGATGGACACAACTCCTACCCAATCATTGGCATTGTCGTCTCATTCAGCACCTCCTACACAATGTCCCATCTTCTACGAAACTAAATTAACTACAAATCGTAAACTCCTTTTGACATAGTGTGCCCATGATTGCAACTTCACAGATTTTAAAGTTGATTAATCTTTTTAAGATCCTAACACGATTGTGGCCAATAGAAGTAAATTATAAACACCAGAGGTGACAGTCATCTACAGGCAGCTCCGGATCCCACTGCTCAGCAGGTGCCTTGAACATCCCAGTCCAGGAGCAGCAGGAGATGGAGCACTGTGTGCAGGGTGGAAGGAGTTAACAAAATACTGAAAATATAAAACCAGCGAACAAGGACTCCCTTTATACCCCGTCAACAAAAGGATGTGCTGTTAGTCGTACAAACCAGCCCAGAGACACGATTCATTTGGAGGAAGGGGATGAAGACTTTGTTAATTGGACAAATGTTATCAGCTCCTTCATCTTTGCCCAACTAGTTAATTGGCCCAAATGGCACGTTTCAGTGATAATAGATCAGAATAAAGCCCTCGCTCTCTCTATCCAGACACGCACGGTCCAGCAGTTTTAGCTCATCGGGGAAGTGCCAGAGATTCTGCACCAAAGACAAGTCTCTCTCATGATCGCAACAGTTCACGCTGCCACTGGCTAGCCTCTGTAAGGGAGATTTGAAGTGACCCAATTAAAGTTGCAGGATTCAAAGCAGATATGAATTGTTCACCATGAGGAATACGTGCATGAGTGTTGGGGGGGGGGTGGAGTTAGTGAGAGTGCAAGAGTGAGATGTTTAAAATCGTCCCCTCGGAATGAGATGTAGAAAATTACAATTCACGGTGCAGGAGCAGAGGGACCACAGGAGCGCTGGTGTTTGTGGGCTGAAGGGCCCGGAGAGACTTGCGGTTCTTGAAATGTGTGAGAGCTAACAGCTCATACAAAGACCCAGGGGCTGTATGATGTGCAGTCTCAGGAGTTCACACACAGAGAGCCGTCTCCTGACCGGTGGGTGGAGGCTGGGTTGGCACTTTTTGCTACTGATGGACAGTTGCAATCCAATGGCAGCACTGGGGCTTTGGGGAGGGATGGATCGGTCCGTGCTGACCAGAATCTGCCATTACATTGCATCATATAGTTGAATGGTACAACATCCAACAACTTTCATTGAAATCTAGACCACCAACAGGACAAAACAGGCTCTTTACTAACGAATCCAGTTAATTATTGCTGTGCAGATTAGGTTAGATTCTCAGCTAATGCAACTAATCTCCAGCAGGCAGCAGGAAGATCGACCAAAGGGAAGGATAATACAAGATACAGTCCCCAAAACCCAAAGAAGAGCCTAATTGCTAATAGCCCTACAGCGCTGATCCCACCCTAGCAAGCACTGTGGGCCCACTATACCCCTCGTCCTCACTGCCCCAGCCCTGGCACAAAGCTGGACTGTCCCCAACTGACAGCGAGTCATCCCCAGACCAAGTGAACTGACAACCGCTGACGAGACACACCCCTGGGGAGACGACACACAGATCTGCGGAAAACGGCAACCACACACACACACGAGACACGGGTAGACTAACACCCACCCACAAGGGGAGGCTGACACACACAGACACGGGGAGATGTCAGGTCTGGGTCCGCTGTTCCAGGGTAACGGGGGGGGGGGGGGGGGGGGGGGGGGTCCACGAACACTAACCCAGCTGACAGCAGCCGGGGACCACCGTGGGCCAGGCCTAGGTTTGGCCCGAGGGAGGCGGGGGTTTCATTAACCCGGGAGATGGTGAGTGGTTTGGGGAGCGAGCGCTCGTCGACCGGATATCTCGGAATGCACTGGTTAAGATTAGCTGGGTTTGGGAAAACAAATTACCAGACAGATTAAGTTTTCGTGAAGTGACCGCGGAGCACGGGCAGGGGAGAGTGCCCGGCGGGCGGGCGGCTCTACAAGTTGCTGAAGAGCTCGTTCTTCCTGCTCCAGTCCATCTGCGGCGCCTTCTTGCTCAGCCGCTTCGAGCGCACCTTCTCCTTCGCCGCCGCCGCGGACGTACTGAGGTCCAGGCCCAGCTCGGTGAACTTGGTCTCCACGTCACCGGGGAGCTGCTGGAGACACAAAGTCGAGTCAGTCAGTCTCCCCCTCACCTGCCCGACCAGGGTGGAGGGACAGGACCACGTCTCCACACGCAGGGAGGGGATCCCATCACCATCCCCAAAGCACTTCACACCCTAACAGACCGCAATTAACGAGCCGTCGTAAATAGACCGGTCATGGCCCTGATGCAGGAAACATGGCAGTCGATCCACGCACCGCAAGATAAAAAAAACAGCACTGGGATAATGACCAAAATCTACCTCAGTAATGTTAGCAGAGTGATAAATATTGTCCAGACGCTGCGGCTGTCTAAATAACTGGGTGGCACAGTGGTGCAGCTTCTCAGTGCCAGAGACTCGGGTTTGATTCTGATCATGGATGCCGTCTGTGTGGAGTTTGCATGTTCTCCATGTGATCAGGATCAGGTGGGCTTTCTCTGGGTGCTCTGGTGTTCTCCCACAACTCAAAGATGCGAGAGGTTGTAGGTTAATTGTTAGCGGTACAATTATTCCGAATTTGTAGGGAGTAGATGGGAAAGTGGAGTGACAAGTACTGGGTGGGCCAAAAGGTTTGTTTCCATGCTGTATCTGTAAACTAGACAATGGCAGGGGAGAGTTTGTTCCATCTATGAGGGTCGCCCAGCTTTGGTTTAATGACCCAGCTGATTGAGGCACCGCCAAGACTGCAGATACTCACAGCAATCCTCCTGCACCAAAGTACTCTTGCATGTGGCCCCCTTCCACAGGGAAGTCAGCAGTACCAACCCAGCTTGTGCACTGGGACTCGGGAAGATTTACTCAGCAAAGGCCAGGCCCCGATGCCAGGAGTGGCGGTTCAGCAGCCCAGGGGCACAGGACCGTGCTGGAGGCAGCTCGCTGGTGGTGAAGTAGCACTGAAGACCCCGTGACTCGTGACGAAGAGCCGGACGTAAACGTGACACCTACCTCCTTCGCGTGGCTGGCGGCTTCCCTGGCTGGAGTGGTTGGGGTGGAGGGGGAAGAGGAAGAGTTGGAAGACGGCGCCGATGTGGGCGTGACTGGCGCCGACACATTCCCGTTGGCCTGCGAGACGAAACAAAACATTGGGGAATCATCAGCACAATTGCCAGGGAGTAGCAATAATGGGACGGCATGAAGGTGGGTAGTGTTGCCGATGGCTAGTAAAGTTGTCTACAGTCAAAGCAAAGAGGTGGGAAGCTGGGCAGAACATTGACAGATGGAATTTAACCCTGACAAACGCACGGCAACGCAGATTGGGGAAGTCGTATACAGTAACTGGGAGGAACAAGGGATGGATAGAGCGACTGAGGGTCAAAGGGTGGGCAGTGGCAGAGCCCTCCTCAGGGTGAGGGAGCAGAGTGTGGAGAGCAGAGGGTACCGTCCTCTGAGTGGGGGGGGGGGGGGGGGGGAGGGGGGGGTCCAGAGGATTGCGCGCGGACGGTGCTGACCGCAAGTTGTGGAGAAGAGGATGGGAACACGGAGGGCGGGGGGTGCAAGGAGCGGAGGGTGGAGCAGAGGACAGCAGATGGAATTACATAGCAGCCGGGTGACTGGGTCTCACTGCAAGGGGGCATAACGCGGGTAAAGGAGGTGAATCCGGACCTCACGGCAGTCTCAACCCCACCAAGTGTAAATAAGCAGCAGGTTCTACCTTCTGGTCAGCCTCCCCGTTCACAATGGGCTGGGGCAGAGGTCCTGCAAAACACAACAAAGCAACACTTAATATTCTGCTCCTTTCCAGCCCAGTTACTCGTCTCAAAAGCAACTGGACACATCATAGTCCCAAACACAACCTTAGTCACTGAACACCGTACAGTCCAGAACAAACCCTACTCACTGAATACACTATAGTCCCAAACAAAGATGCTAAAGCTCCGCTATAGGATGTTAGGTCCCAAACACCAATACTGGTCACTGACACACCACAGTCACAGACACACCGTCAGTGAACACACTACTGGTGAATCTGGTCACTGAATACACCACAATCTCAAATACACACACACCAGTTTGTCAACATTGAACACACAATCCTTGTGTTGGCCACGGATCCGTGTTGGTCAGTGAGAATGGACAGGGCAGCTCAGCAGTCCCAGTGAGTTGAACAGCCTCCATTGATGCAGTAAATCATCTGGTTCTAGCCCAGCCTGCTAGACCCTGCCGTCCCCATATGGGCCATTTCTCCACCCTTTTCTCTAGCTGATCTATCTGCCTTGTGAACCTTCCTCACTATCCACAACTCCACCAAACATTTTGATGTTGCCTGCAAACGTACTGACCTTGGGCATCTGGGCACCAGCAGCAAAGTCCTACATTTAATGCCCATCCCCAAATGCCCTTGGGAAGGTGGTGGGTGAGCTGCCCTCTTGACCCATTCACGTTAAGGATGCTCCACATTCGCTGGGGTGGGGTTCAAAGATTTAGACCCAGTTATAATGAGGAGCCAGCGGTGACTATCAAAGTCAGAGTGGACTGGAAGGTAGAGTGGATCTTGATGATGATGGTGCTACTGTGAACCTGCTGTCCTTGTCCTTTCTTGGTGGTCACAGCTTTGGGAGGTGCTGTCAGAGGAGCCTGAATGAGAACTGCAGTGCATTTTGTAGATGGTGCACACTGCCATCTCCGTGTACCTACAGAGGAGGAGTGGGGTGGGGTGGGGTGGGTGGGTGGGGGGGGGGTGTGGTGTTTAGGCTGGTGGATGATGTACTAATTAAAGGAGGTCGATTTATTTTGAATAGTTTGAAACTTGGAGAGTTGAAGCTTCATTTGTTACACTCCTCACTTGCACCATGTAGCTGGGGTGTCAGAAGATGAGCCGCTCACTGCAAGACACACAAACTAAAGGGCCTGTCCCACTTTCACGACTTAATTCAAAACCTCTGCCGAGTTTAAAGGACCTACAAAAAAAAATAATCGAGATTGTGGTAATCTACGAACTCCTACGACCTTCCACGACTATGCTCACGAACTCGTACGAGTATGTCTACGAATTCTCGCGACTATTTTGATGCCCTCCTTACAAGTAAAAAGTTGCAATTTCTTTCATCCCGACCATTTTTTTTTACTCGTGGACTTTTTTTTAAAAATCGGGCTGGAAAAAACGTCCCGACATACCTGATGCCACGAGTACCTAAGGCTAGCATAACAAGCCGCTACGATATATCTATGAACTCGTTACGAACATTCTGCAAGTTTGAATCAAGGGGAAAACTCGGGAGAATTTGTGAATTACCTCGTGAAACTAGGACAGGCCCTTAAGGCTGCTCTTTTGGCCACAGGTCCCCTTGAGTTTCTGATCAACGTTGACCCCATTCAGCATGTTGCTGGTGGGGTACTGGCCTATGGTCGTATCACTGCAATGTCACAGGTGGTGGACTCTCGCTTGTGTGAGCTGCTCAGCTCATGCCGGAAAATTGTTGCTGCTGCAGCCACGCTCTGCTCCAGATGTAGGGCAGTCAATGAAGGAATTGCACACTGCAATCGTCAGGGAAACTCCCCACAGCTGGCTTAATGACGGAAGTCACATTACAACAGTGACGATACTTCTGCAGCATTTATTTGTGCCTGCGATCTCCCATAATGGAGCAAATTGCTCCCAAGATACAAACCCTTTCTCAGCTCAGCCGGCAGAGGCTTCACCCCCTCAACCTTTCCACCCTCATTTCTACCAGAGAGGGGCAGAGAGGGGCAGAGAGGGGCAGAGAGGGGCAGAGAGGGGCAGAGAGGGGCAGAGAGGGGCAGAGAGGGGCAGAGAGGGGCAGAGAGGGGCAGAGAGGGGCAGAGAGGGGCAGAGAGGGGCAGAGAGGGGCAGAGAGGGGCAGAGAGGGGCAGAGAGGGGCAGAGAGGGGCAGAGAGGGGCAGAGAGGGGCAGAGAGGGGCAGAGAGGGGCAGAGAGGGGCAGAGAGGGGCAGAGAGGGGCAGAGAGGGGCAGAGAGGGGCAGAGAGGGGCAGAGAGGGGCAGAGAGGGGCAGAGAGGGGCAGAGAGGGGCAGAGAGGGGCAGAGAGGGGCAGAGAGGGGCAGAGAGGGGCAGAGAGGGGCAGAGAGGGGCAGAGAGGGGCAGAGAGGGGCAGAGAGGGGCAGAGAGGGGCAGAGAGGGGCAGAGAGGGGCAGAGAGGGGCAGAGAGGGGCAGAGAGGGGCAGAGAGGGGGAATATGTTGTGGATTTGGGAGTCAGATTAAAGTGAGGTGGAGATGTGAGCTTGTTTGAGGTGAAATCAATGGGCTCCCACACTTGTCTGTTTATTGCTTGCAACAATTTCAAGCATGCTTGCTACACGTATTTTGATTTAATATCTGTCTAATAAATGTTCCCTCTCACCATGTCACTCAGCATCGGGGCACTGCAGTCCAACAGCCATAAACCCCAGCGGTATGAACTAACCTCGCTAACTTCAAGTAGCCCTTGCTTTCCCTCTCTCTCCATCCGCTCCCCAGTTCTCTCACCTGCCTTACTGTCTCTGACGACATTTTATCTTTGTACCGCCCACTCCCCGACATCAGTCTGGAGAAGTGTCTCGACCCGAAACGTCACCCATTCCTTCTCTCCAGATATGCTGCCCGTCCTACTGAATTACTCCAGTATTTTGCGTCTTTCTTCACCATAAAACAGTGCCAAGTGGGAGTCCATCGGGGCAGAGCTAGGTGAGATGCAGGTGACCAAAGCTAGCTGCTGCTTGTCCCAAAATCAGAGGCCAGAATGGCTGAGACACAACTTGTCACACTGTCGTGCCTCTGCAAGTGACCAGTGAGCGAGAGAGGAGGGTAGTGGGGAAGACTACGCTGACACTTCCTGCCACACGAGCTCAGACTTGAAGTGCTTCAAGGTCTGAGCTTACATCACCACCATGAATGAGGCTATTTCACCACATCTTGACCCGCTGAGTTACTCCAGCACTTTGTGTCCTTTTGTGTATTACCCAGCATCTACAGTTCTTTGTTTCTAACTCTTCCTCTTAGGCTGATTAAGTCGACTCTTCTTCTTCCAGGGCTGTTGAGTGGCACAAAGGAGCTGGCATTAGTATGTAGAAGAACTGTTTGCAATGTATCAGTCAATTATTATGAATGTAGTTTCAAATACTGTCTCCACTTTCTTTTAAACTGGGAACAATAGATGGAAACTCCAGATTTATTAATTGAGCAAGGGGGAAGATAAAGCCGTAACAAAGTGATTTTTAAAGGGGAAAGATTAAGGAAAGAATGAATGCCTTACATTTTTTGATTGTTAGAAGGACAGAGTACGAGGTCTCTATCCCAATACAGCAATGAAGAGGAGGAACAACCACGACTATGAGATACGATACCTGCTAACATTTGCCACCTAGTCTCATGTGATCCTGGAAATGTAGTAAAAGAGCAGCTAAAATTGCGGGGGAAATTAATTTGCATTTGAGGCTGCAGGTGGCACCGAGGTTGTTAGTACAGAGACAGTGAGTACAGTGCACACATCAGATAGAAGCCACACCGTGCATCTGCAGAGGTTGCAAAATCTGCTGAGCAGACACCTCGCTGCACCCTGAGCAAGTGCCCGTCTCCTCAGAACTCGCTGCACATCTCCACACTTTTCGGCAGCTCTTTCAGGGTTTTACAGGCCTCTCTCATGTGCAGCCATGGGGAGGTAGAGCTAGTCAGCGAATCAAAAGTGACTGTCTGCTGACCACTGCAGTCACAGAGTGAGAGATTACAACCTTCACTTGGTCCGCCCTGTTTCGACGAATGCAATCAACCTGGCGTGCACAATTATTAATCAGATAGAACAATTTACCCTACAACTGTAGGCTGTGTTTGCCATACGCAAGAAGAAGACTGTGTAGTCACAAGCGTTCTGGTCAAAATTCATCCAAAAAAACAGCACAACCTAAACCGATTGCAGATCATCACACTGCAATTTGGGGGGGAGGGGGGGGGATGGGTGGTGCATCTGCAACACGGCTGCAACTTTCCTTCAACAGTGTGTACACCGCATAGGTATTTCCTGTTTAGTGGCGTGGGATTTCCCAAGGTTGCGAATGGCGCAATGCAAATCCAAGACTTGTCCTCGCGAACATGACAATCGCCATTAAATTCTTGCTGTGGTTAAGCCCGTACATTAATTCCCTTTCAGTATCGCAGCATTGCTGACAGTAACGCAACATATCAATGGTCTCTGCACAAGGGGAGTTGTGCAGAGAACAGGGGAGAAGGCCCACATGCCTTATGTTTGTAGAATCCATCACATCCTAGGATGTGAACCCGAAGGGTAACATTTTATGTAGAAGGTGATGTGACTATAACACTAGCTGCAAGAGGAAGTGGTTGACGCCGGTATAATAACAGCATTAAAAAAAACTTTTGGACAACGTGGGTAGGAAAGATTTAGAGGCAGATAGGTCAAATGCAGGGGAATGAGACTGGGCTTAGATAGGGTATCTTGGTTGAGACAAAGGGCCTGTTTCCCTGATCCCTCCATCCTCTCTACCCAGCACATACTCAGTTATCTACATCCCTCAACTTTCGTGTTCACCGCTCCATGGTACAGTATGTCCTCAACCCGAGTATACAGTGCCCAATCCTCTCCCTGCGCCATCTACCTCATTGCCACCAAACCTCAACCCACTGCGTTGGAACATCTTTGGTCTGGTTTTACGTGCAGCCTCTACAGACAATCCCAGAAGTGGCTGCACAAGTCAGGAGTGTAACAGAATACTCCCCACTAGCCTGGAGAGGGGAGTCCAGACACGGTGGCCCACCTGACGGGCACTCCCGTCCTCGTCACCCGAAACACCTCCATCACTGGCACTGGACGGCCGCAGTGTGTACCACGTACCAAACCTAGCCTAGTCTCCAACAGCCATTCTCAAACCCATAACCATTACCAGCAAGGAGGCCTTTGGGAATATCACCACCCACGGGCTCCCTACAACTTACACAGTATCACCCCAATTTACAAAAATACTTAGTGCTGGATCTAAATCCTGCAGCACCCTCCCCGATAGAGGCGTGGGAACCCTCGCCAGGGTGACCATAGGGGGTTCAAGTAGGCAGCTCCTGGCGCCCAGGGTGGTGTAATCAATGGCAGCCTTGAAAACGGACTGAAAACAACCAAGAACATTGTACCTTTGCGTGCTCTTCATGCAATATCCAACATGCCGTCATCATCTGTGGAAAGGCAGCTCACTGTGAGGCATTATCATGGGGGGGGGGGGGGGGGGGGGGGGCGCGCAAAGGAATCAGAAAGGAAATTAGATGTCTGTTCCCCTACAACGAGTTGTGATGGATTGGAATGTACTGCTTGAAGAGTGGTGGAAGCAGATTTAATATTCACTTTCAAATGCAATTTTTTTATATGAATGAGTAGATACAAATTGTACAAAAGCGGGTGATCAGAGTCTAGGCACACTGATGCCTAGACTCGCATCACCTGCTTTTTCTTCCAACACTTGCCCTCTTCCTAACAATGCCCTTCACAATTTTATTTTCTCTCCTAACGTTTCTGTCTGCACTGTCCATTTCCACAGAGCCCCTTGTCCAAGGCCGTGTCCACCTTTCCATGCCTGGTTAGCTACCCAGATAACCTGGGTGGTTGTCTGGAAGAGTCTGAAGGAGAGTCCCGTCCAGAAACAACACTGATCCATGTTCTCCAGAGATACTGCCTGTCCCGCTGTGTTACTCCAGCACTTTATGTCTTTTAGATAATTGATGCCCAGTGTTGCGAGCTTCATCAAATACAAAGCTGAGGGCGCTGAAGATTCTTCTCAAGACTCTTCAGCTTCCGCTGCAAAATCATGGCAGGAATAGATCGGGTAGATGCACAAAGTCTCTTGCCCAGAGTCGGGAAATTGAGGTTTGCGTAGCTTAGTGTAGCCGGGACATATTGGTCAATGTGGGCAAGTTGGGCTGAAGGGCATGTGTTCATGCTGGATCACTCTATTACTTTTTATTGGAAAGAAACTTAACTTTTCGTTCACTTTTTACTTTGTTCCTAAAAGACAGGAGTGAGCCGTTTTACTTGCAGGTGGAGAAAGGGGATCGGAGACAGAGGTTCTGAGAGTTAGCCGACTAAAGCGGACCACTGGCGGAGACCTCGGTGCTGCAGTGGGGACAGGTGCAGGTCACCAGGTCGGGCTGATTCCCTGCATGAGACCTGGTGAATGGAAAGCCTCGGAGCTGAATCATTTGGAATGGAGTCCCAGCCTACTCAACCACTCCCTATAGCTCAGACCATCTAGCCCTGGCAACATCCTCGTACATCTTCTCCGTACCCTTAAGGTGCAGCCGATGGTAATGCCCCGCCTCATCCTGTTGCCATGGCAAAGTCCCGCCCCCCATCTTGTTGCCATGGCAAAGCTGTGTCATAATGCTAATGACATGTTGCCATGGCAACACCCACCGTGTGACAATGGCGATGCCCCTCTCTCACCCTGTCACCACGGCAAAGCCTCAGTCGCCACTGAGAAGCCATCCCA
Source organism: Raja brachyura (assembly GCA_963514005.1). The sequence goes on from OY740803.1 coordinate 32,420,481, forward strand.
CCCAGTCCTATGTCTCCACCATGGTGATACCCACTTGCCCAGTACTGTCCCCCCCCCCCGCACTGTTGCCATGGAGATGCCAGCCCTCACCCTACCTGTCAGGTGGGCAACTGTTGGTGAAATTTTGCACTTCTTGAAAAACTCGTCGGTTTCCGGATCGACGACCAGCAGCGTGGTCTCCATGCCGCCGTTCTTAATGGCCGTCACCACGTCAGCGTGCTGCTTCCCATCCACACTCATCCCGTTCACCTGTAACACACACAGGCAGTCAGAGCCGGCAAACAGCAACGGCAAGACGGACACCGAGCACAGCCAACAAACGCAGTGAGAACAAACATAGAAATGACTGTAAAGAGACAGGAACGTGACCCCATTGGGTACAGGTCTGTCACTACATACACAACAGCAGGTTCAGTACCTTTAGTTCCATCGCTACATGATGGGGGAGCAAGATGATTCAGTGGTGCAGCAGTAGAGTTGCTGCCTTACAGCACCAGAGTATCGGGTTCAATCCAGACTACCGGTGCTGTCTATACGGAGTTTGTATATGTTTAACCCTGTGAAACAATGCGGGTTTTCTCTGGGTGCTCGGGTATCCTCCAACACTCCAAAGACACACAGGTTTGTAGGTTAATTGGCTTCGCTAAAATTGTAAATTGTCCCTAGTGTATAGGATAGTGCTAGTATATGCGGTGATCGCTGATCGGCGCGGACTAAGTGGGCCGAAGGGCCAGTTTCCATGCCTCACCTTTAAAGTCTAAAGACACGCTATGGTACTGTCACTGTACAACACCAGGGCATGACATCAACCCATCATAGGAGGGATGTGGGGCCATTGGAGAGCGTGCAGAAGAGGTTTACTAGAAAGCTGCCTGGATTAGAGAACATTGGCCATTAGGAGAGGTCGGACAAACTTGGATTGTTTTCTCTGGAGCATCAGAGGCTGAAGGGAGACCCGAGAGAAGTTAATAAAATTATGAGATGCGTGGATAAGGCAGACAGTCAAAACCCTTTATCCCCCAGGGCGGAAATGTCAGACTAGAGGGCAGAGCTTTAAAGGGCCTGTCCCACCAGCATGCAACTCTATGCGATGAACGCGATCAAACTAGAAGCGGGGGCCGCGCGGAGGTCGGGTGATCCCCTGTACAGGGCCGTTCCCACCAGCATGCGCCTGCATGCGGCAAGCGCAACCAAACCGGCAGTCGGGGCCGCGCGGAGGTCGGGTGAGTGGCGCAACGCAGCGCAAAGTGAGGCGAACTTGGAGCGAAGTCTAAGGTAAGTTCGCCAGGACAGAGAGGGGCACACAGAGAGGGGCACAGAGGCGCACACACACACACACACACACACACACACACACACACACAGAGGGCCATGGAGCCACACACATAGAGGGTCATGGAGGCACCTACAAATAGGTTCACGGAGGCACGATGTCGGGGCGGTGTGTAAACGTCGAGGCGACTGCGAGCCGACAAGCCGTTGCCGCGCGGAATTTTTGGACATATTCAGTTTTTCGGAGCCCCGCGCGGTGTCGGGACGAACTCCGCACGGCTCCGGCGATCGACGTGGGACCGGCCCCGCGACGCCGGACGCCTCAAGCGACCACGTTAGGTCGCGCTAATCGCATAGAGTTGCATGCTGGTGGGACAGGCCCTTAAGATGAGAGGGACTGAATTTAAACTAGATGTGTGGGGCAACATAAAAACAGTGGTGGATGCCTGGAAAGCACTCGCAGAGGTGGTGGTGGCAGATACAATAGTGGCATTTCAAGTACCTTTATATAGGCACATGGATATGCAGGGAATGGAAGGGTAAAAATCACATGCAGGCAGAGGTTTAACTTGGCATCATGTTTTGTACAGACATTGAGGGTTGAAGGGACTGTTCCATGCATCACTGCAGGTGTTGTACTGCGGATGGGGTATTTGTTAGGCAGTGCGTACCTCAGTGAATGGAGGGTAGCCACTGGTAGTAGCTAGTAATTTGAGGTTAAATAGCCACCTCTGACTAGTTGACAGGGTGTCCTCAGGCCCAGGGAAGGCAACCCTTTGGTGGCACTGCTCCCACTTGGTCATATTACAGAGCCATCCAATTCATCTGTCACGATCCAGCAACAAGAGCCAATGTGGTTTACCAGTCAGGTAATCCTTCCTCCAGAGCTGTTACTCACAAAATCTCTGAATGAATGAATGAACCTGGGAGGAAGTGGCAGTGCCAGTGTTTTAAGCTCTCTCCCTCAGGGAGTTTCACACATCGTTCAAATATCACCACACTACAAATCAGTGTCTATTTTAGCAGCATAACACCAACATAGGGATCAGTAAAACCATGCATACGGAGCTACTCAGTCGTATGGGCACAGACAGTAGACTGGAAACACTGAGCTGGTCAGATGGCAACTGTGAACAAGTCTGATCATTGAGCGTGCAGCATGATACGGTATCAGTGATGAGAAGCCAAAAAATAAATTTAAAAAATGCTGGAGCACATTTCCTTTGTGCAACACAGTGGTGAACAGGAGATGATTACATGGCAGAAGCAACGAGGCCTGAAGAGAACTCAAAGATGTTCACAAATAGAAAGTGGTTGCATTTCTCATCACCCTTACTGGAAGTGACTTAATGGGAAGGGATTTGAAAGAGGTCCAAGATACAAGATATGCAAATCCTGGTGTGAAACATTCTCACAACTTCACTGGTGTGTGTAAATATTACACTTGTAGTAATTGCCTGGTGATTTTCGTGTAACACTGCGGTGTTTTCCAATACCCTGGCGCAAGTTGAGGGGTGCAGATGTGCTCTTGGACCTGATGCAACATTCGGGCAGAGTCCTTCCTGAGCGAGCGTGCAGCATGATAACGTTATCAGTGATGAGAAGCTCTCAAGCTCTCAGTGATGAGACGGCTCACAACACCTGGATATTTCCCCCCCCCCTCTGAAAGGACATTAAACGAGAGCCTCGTGGAACGACATCACCGAGCGGCAATATCCATGGGAGGGGGTGCCTCTTAGGGGAGGCAGTTACTGATGGTGAAAATCATCCTTGCCCTCAATGTGGCAGCATGGACTTTGGCTGTCTGAGGAAAAGTATGTTTTAAGATCAGGATGTCAAACTCAGCACAAGGAGAGTGTTGCCGACGGTGAATAAAGTTATCAAGAAGGACAGTGGAATCATGAGCAAACTGGGTAAGTAGGCTGAGGAATGGCAAATAGAGTTTAATTTGGACTGTGCAATGCGTTGCATATTGGGAAGACACAACAGGGCAGGAACTGTAGCATTCTTGCTATTGAGGGAGTGCAGTCGGTTCACGAGGTTAATTCCCGGAATGGCGGGACTGTCATATGTTGATAGAATGGAGTGACTGGGCTCGTATACTCTGGAATTTAGAAGGATGAGAGGGAATCTTATTGAAACATATAAGATTATTAAGGGATTGGACACGCTAGAGGCAGGAAACATGTTCCCGATGTTGGGGGAGTCTAGAACCAGGGGCCACAATTTAAGAATGAGGGGTAGGCCATTTAGACCAGAGATGAGGAAAAACATTTTTACCCAGAGAGTTGTGAATCTGTGGAATTATTTGCAGACACTGCGGACTAAACATGTCTCACCACACCTGCAATCTCAGGCTGTTGACCAGGCCTCTGCCTGTCAGTGCCTTTTCAGGCACACACTTAGCCCAAACTAAAAAGAGAAAGTACTGGAAACATCTGTGTCTGTGGCCCTTGTTTCCAGCATTTTTTTGTATTTATTTTAGATTTGGATTTTTACACACCTCGCCTTTTTACTTCTCTCCTGACTTCCTGCAGTGTTGAGCTACTGATATTGGTGACAAGAGCTTTTCTCATCTCCATATGACCCCAGAGGGGGGCACATTTGATTGTGCCCTACCCCCTTCTCAGCAAGAACTTGTATGGCTTGTGAGAGTTGTGGGCAGACTGTCCCAGAGAATCTAAAATGTATTCATGTCATCTCTGCCATTCACGTCATCTCTGGTCTGGTCTATTATGCGGAGAGACCGGAGAGGTGGGGTCTGGTTTCCTTAGAGCAAAGGAGGTAAGAGAGGATATAATTGAGGGATATCAAATAATGAGATGTATAGACAGAAGAGACAGCATGGAACCTTTCCCCATATAAACGGCAGGGAAAACCAAAGGAACTACAGATGCTGGTTTACAAAACAAACTCAGTGGGTCAGACAGCATCGCTGAACGACATGGATAGTGACGTTTCAGGTTGGGATCCTTCTTCAGATAGATTGTAGTCGGGGGCGGGTGACAGGAGAAGGGGGAGTTTGATTGGTCGATGAGTAGACAAAGGCTAAAGATGAAAAGAGGACAAAAGGCTGTAAGTTAAGGAGAAAAATTGAGTGAAATGTGAAGCCAGAAGGAGGGATATTGTTGGGAGGGAATGTAGAGGACTAGATTTAGGACAAGGAGCAAGAGATTTAGGAGGATATGAGGGAGACGGTTTTAACTGGAGAGTGTTGTTGAAGCAGGGTTGCTGACAGAAATCAAGATGTAGAAGCAAAAATCGGCAGATGCTGGTTAATACACAAACGGACACGAAGTGAAGAAGTAACTCAGCATCTCTGGAGAATGTGGGTAGATGATGTTGTTTCATTGTAGGGGTGGCACTGATCAGTGCGGTCGTGGTGTCCGAGTGGCCTGTTTCAGTGCTGTATGACATGACCGGGGATGAACTGTGCAAAGTTCTGCATGCAGAAACCTGCTGAAGCTTTGCCCGATGCAGCAGAACAGGCCCTCTTCTCTGCTTCTTGCCATACTGAGGAGAGGTCCAGCGTGTAAATCCGTATCAATCACACAAAGACACTAATACAACAAAATATTGTGTGCAGTTTTGGTCCCCTAATGCAAGGAAGGACATTCTTGCTATTGAGGGAGTGCAGCGTAGGTTTACAAGGTTAATTCCCGGGATTGGCGGGACTGTCATATGCTGAGAGAATGGAGCGGCTGGGCTTGTACACTCTGGAGTTCAGAAGGATGAGAGGGGATCTCATTGAAACATATAAGATTGTTAAAGGCTTGGACACGCTAGAGGCAGGAAACATGTTCCTGATGTTGGGGGGAGTCCAGAACCAGGGGCCACAGTTCAAGAATAAGGAGTAAGCAATTTAGAACGGAGACGAGGTGTGGTGAGTCTGTGGAATTCTCTGCCTCAGAGGGCGGTGGAGGCAGGTTCTCTGGATGCTTTCAAGGGAGAGCTAGATAGGGTTCTTAAAAATAGCGGAGTCAGGGAAGAGGAAAGACTGGATAGACTTGGCTTGAGGAAAGACTGGATAGACTTGGCTTGTACTCGCTGGAATTTAGAAGACTGAGGGGGGATCTTATAGAAACTTACAAAATTCTTAAAGGGTTGGATAAGCTAGATGCAGGAAGATTGTTCCCAATGTTGGGGAGGTCCAGAACAAGGGGTCACAGTCTAAGGATAAGGGGGAATTCCTTTAGGACCGAGATGAGGAAAATATTTTTCACACAGAGAGTGGTGAGTCTCTGGAATTCCCTGCCACAGAAGGTAGTTGAGGCCAGTTCATTGGCTATATTTAAGAGGGAGTTAGATGTGGCCCTTGTGGCTAAAGGGATCAGGGGGTCTGGAGAGAAAGCAGGTACAGGATACTGAGTTGGATGATCAGCCATGATCATATTGAATGGCGGTGCAGGGTCGAAGGGCCGAATGGCCTACTCCTGCACCTATTTTCTTGTTTCTATGATATGGGGAGAAGGCAGGAACTGATTTGGGATGATCAGCCATGATCACATTGAATGGCGGTGCTGGCTGGAAGGGCCGAATGGCCTACTCCTGCAGTTAATGTCTATTGTCTATCAAGCTCGGGGATCACCTCTTAATTAAGAAGCATTAGCTGATGTTATTTGTGTTTCAGCGGCATGTACAATGAAAGCAACTTTTCCCACATTACTCTTGTTCATTTGTCAGGTGTTGATAAAGTCTGCATGAAAATACTTTTTTTTTTTAAATGGAGAAGGAAAAAAAATCCAACTGTTGACGCAAGGATGTTAAGATAGCGTCTGGGGAGAGAGGAAGTGAACACTGGGAAAGTATAAACCGATCAGGCAGCATCAAAATGCCACTGATAATACCCCGAGCAGAGAAGGGGCTAGGAGAGAGAACAAGGAGCAAGGCGAGTGAACAAGGGGTGAGGGAAAGGGTTAGGGGAGGGGAGTCAGAACAAGGAACATAGAAAATAGGTGCAGGAGGAGGCAATTCGGCCCTTCGAGCCAGCACCGCAATATTAAAAATGGCAGTGGTGGGATGAGGGGAGAGGCAAACAGGACACACGGAAAGATGGACTGAAGGACTAGGAATGAGGGAGACAGAATTTGTTGTATCTCAGACTAAGCTCGTCTCCAAGGGTCACTCGATTGTCCTCAGCCAATCAAATCAATGATTCAAAAAGCCGTCTGAGGGAAAGAAAGTTTGAGCAGGTACCTCGATGATGCGGTCTTGAGGCAGCAGTCCAGACTGTTCTGCCGGAGAGTCGGGGTCCACGGCACGGATGTACTGTCCAGTCTTGGACTTCTCGCTGTGAAGGTTGAAGCCGTAACCATTGGAGCCCTTCTGTATGCAGCAGAGTCGGGGACGCAGTTCCCTGGATGCCTCAGTCGACCCCTGCAAACACAAGACACCTCTTTAATGCCAGGGATGGGGAGCAGAGGACAGAGGCCCGGTGTAACCCCTCGCACCCGACAGAGCAACCGCCCAGCGGCTGAAGGGAAGGAACCCGGGGGGGGGGGCAGGAAAATTTAACCATAGCAACCGCGACCTAACGTGAGGGGTGGTGAATGGATCCGTGGACAGAGGGACAAACCACTGAACAGCCGTGATCAAAGGTGTGGACAGGCTCCAAATTGTAGGGCCTGCCTTCCTGTGGCAATGGAAGCTCCAGACCACGTTCTCCACCATCACCATGTGTGGTACCTAGTCTAACCCAGTCCCTGCAGGCGGAGCCCACACCACCGGCAGCGGCCGGGAGACCCAGGCACACTTACACCGCGGGCTGGGCAGAGCCCTTGCATGGGGTAAAGTTAGCAAAGAGCAGAGGGGCAGCACTGCTGCACAGGTTGTGATCAAGCTGCTCCTCCACCTTGCACTGCCCATCCTGCTGGTGCAAGTACAGCAGGATGGACATCTATAGGTCACATGCTGAAGTATCTGCAGAAGGAATGAACCAAGAACCTTCAGATTCAGATGCAAGGAATATGCAGTGTCAGTATCGCGGAAAAGGTTAGGGTGCATCAGCTCCAATCCCATCACCAACACACTCGCTGCAGCAGTTTCTACTGCCCCTTCCATTCCTCCATCTGGACCACCAGCATCTCACTCTGGCAAGAGTGTTGTGTACATAAGCACGCACTCCGCCTGCCCATCCATCCATCCCTAAAAGTCTCATCTTGTGCTCTTCCGGTAACATGTTGAGGTTTTAGTGGGGGGGGGGGGGGGGGGGATGGGGGGGATTGAGGGCAGAGGAAGGGGGTAGGGAGAGTTAGCGGGGAAAGGTGAGAGGGAGAGTGGGGGGGGGGCGGGGGAGATAGGGCGAGGTCAGGAGTAGTTGATAGAGGGAAAGGAGGGGGTAGCGAGAGGAGGGGAGTCATGCAGTGAGGGAAAGAGGTGACAGAGGGTAGGGGAAAGGAGAGGGAGCGAGGGATTGGGGGGAGTGGAGGGGAAAGATCCTGGAGAGAGTGGGGGAATTGAGGGAGAGGAGAGGGAGGGGAGATGAATTACGGTGGGAGGGAGGAAATGACTGAGGATAGGGGAGAAGTGAGGGAGGGATTGGGGAGAGGAAAGAAGAGGGAGGATATGGGAGTGCTGGGGGCCTGCGCAGTTAGGGGATGTGGGTTGAGTGGTGGAATATTGCATTGGGGAACGGTTGAATGGTGGAATATTGCATTTGAAAAAGGGTTGCGTTGGAGGACCAGGCCCTCCGTGTGACTGCGACCCAGAAACCCACCGACTGCCCCCGCTTCAAAAAAACATTTCACTCAAACTCTTCAGTTCATTAACAACTGAAATTGTGTTTAGGCTGGAGATGAGTTATGGAGGGAGGGAATTAGAATGATTGAGGAGAAGGGGTAGGTGAGGGAGGGATTGGGGAGGGGAAAGATAGGGCTCTCACTTAACTTGTTTTCTCTGTTGCTAGCCAGGCAACCTAGGCAGCTTTTTAGGTTGCCAAATGACAGTTTAGATGGTCATTTAAGACGGCTTGCATGACACATGGGATAATGTGCTCGGACGAAGTGCGTAGTTACCAGTCGGAATTATGCTCAATGAAGCATTCACATATTATTTCTGCTTCAAATAAAGTCACAAACTAAATATATTCACTAATCAAGACATGATATATACCACAATGACATGCAGCAAAATTATAATACAGTATCACAACTCTTTTTACACGTTGCAATGAATGCAATTTCTATTACTTCTTTCCTCTTCCAAACAAAAATGTGGTTGGATTATTCAGCGTATGATCAACCTCAGTGAGACCAAGCGCAGGCTTGATGATCGCTTCGCACAACACCTACACTCAGTTCGCAATAACCAAATTGATCTCCCGGTGGCTCAGCACTTCAACACCCCTTCCCATTCCGAATCAGACCTTTCTGTCCTGGCCCTCCTCCATGGCCAGAGTGAGGCCCACCGCAAATTGGAGGAGCAGCACCTCATATTCCGCTTGGTTAGTTTACAACCCAGAGGTATGAACATTTGCTTCTCCAATTTCAGTTAGTCCTTGCTTTCTCCCTCCTTCCCTGCCCATTCCCAGCTCTCTCAGTCTACCGTCTCTGCCTCTTCCTTTCTTTTTCCCGCCCCCCCCGACATCACCCGAAACGTCGCCTATTCCTTTGCTCTACAGATGCTGCCTCACCCGCTGATTTTCTCCAACTTTGTCTACCACCCATTCACACACGTTCTGTTATCCCACTTTCCTCACCCACTCCCTACACATTAGGGGCAATTTTACAGAGACAAGTTAACCTGCAAAACCAATGAGCCTTTGGGATGTGGGAGGAAACCCACACGCTTGCAGGGAGAATGTGCAAATTCGACACAGACAGTGCCAGAGGACAGGATTAAACACAGATCTCTGGCGTGTGAGGCAGCAAGTCTACCAGCTGTGCCACTATATTTTGTTTTCCAACACAAAAAAAATTATACGTTGATAATGTTGGTTACTTAAAAAAAAAAAATAGACAATCCATTTTCAGTCTTAAATCTCTGTCACGCTATATCCCCCTTTACAGCTACTGTATGTTTTAATTCAGTTCAAGCCTATGGGGCAGTACATTGGACATAAAGTTGCTGCCTAAAATTGCCAGAGACACAGAATTGATCCTGAATATGGGTGCTGCCTGTGTGGAGTTTGCACCTTTTCCCTTTGATCGCATGGGTTTTCTCTGAGTGCTCTTGTTTGCTTCCACATTCCAAAGGTGTGCAGGAACCTTTTTCAGATTCAACCAAAAACGTAATATTTTCCTTTTATGTGTGCGCGCGTGTGTGCGTGTTATAGGGGGAGGGGGAGGGCGAACGAGCGTGCGTAGTTTGGGGCAACGGATGAGTGGTGGAATATTGCATTGGGGGAATGGTTGAGTGGTGGAATATTGCGTTGGGTTACTGGTTGCGTTGGGGAACCAGGCCTTCCGTGTGACTGCGACCCAGAACCACCTCCCACCCGCGACTGCCCCACATTTAAAAAAACACTTCACTCAAATTCTTCAATGTTCATTAACAAATGAAATTGTGTTTAGGCTACTTTTTTTTAACATCATGGAAGGAAGATGGAGAAAAAGAATTGCAGGATGGTCAAGGAATGATGCAAAGGAAGATTGAGAAGCATCTGACATTTTTTTCCTGAAAGATGAAACATCGACCAAAAACGTTGTCATTAAATGCATGCTTAGTTGAACAATGGCTTCCGAGGTAAATTCGCCCAGAGACCGCGCCGAGTCCGGGAGCCCGGACTTCTGAGGTAAATTCTCAGATTTTCTTCAAGTTAAAGTTTGACCACTCAATAATGTCTCTATATTAAAATTGTGTGTCTTTAGCCCCCCCCCCCCCGCCCCATCAACAGCAAAGAGACATCAAGAGGCAGTGAGCAGCAGACCACAAGAGACAAAACAAGAAAGAACTGAATAAATCTCATCTTTAAGATTTATTCATTGTTGATTGATTGCCGTTATATTTTAAGAGTTATTCACATTATGCTTTAATAAATCCCTTTTCCATTTGCCGTGCCCGTCATCTGTGCCTGAGCAGTAATACCTGCGTGTTCTACGTCACAATGGGAACCCAATGGGCGGGAATGGCTGCGCTGCCATGATGTGCTGGCCGTGGCTAATCTGAGGGGGGGAAGGAGGGGAGGAGATCGGGGGCGTCACAGCGGGAATGGGTTGCAATCGGTGAGTGGTGGAATATTGCGTTGGGGGACCAGGCCTCCCGTGTGACAATGGGACCCAACGGGTCTCACTTAGTCTAGTAAATAACTATTGTTCCCGTTAACCCTCCATTAAATACACGCCGTCACTGCTGCCCCTTGCACTGCGCAGCACACCCTCAGTGCTGCTCTTCCAGTACATCCAGCAAGAGAACCGCACGTTGCAATGAGGTGACAGGTGCCATAATCAGGGGCGTCAGGGGTTATGGGGAGAAGGCAGGAGAATGGGGTTAGGAGATAGATTAGCATGATTAGCCATGCTGAGCAGACTTGATGTGCAGAAAGGTTTGAATCTGTTCCTATCACTTATGACCATATAATGGGTATTAAAGGGTTACACTAAAAGCTGGAGAAACTCAGCGGGTGCAGCAGCATCTAAGGAGTGAAGGAGATAGGCGACGTTTCGGGTAGAGACCCTTCTTCGGTCTGAAGCAGGGTCTCGACCCGAAACGTCGCCTATCTCCTTCACTCCTTAGATGCTGCTGCACCCGCTGAGTTTCTCCAGCTTTTTGTGTAACCCCGATTCTCCAGCATCTGCAGTTCCTTCTTTAAAACATAATGGGTATTAAACATGGTGCTAACACTATAACTCATGAGCCAAGGCTGCTTCCTGCTTGTACTGATCAGAACTGGGTACAAGATTGATGTTGTCTGCAGATCCTAGGCAAGGCCTGGTCTTGGGGAAGAACCAGAGGAAGTAGTTGGGTCAGATACAATCACAACTTTTAAAAATACATTTGTACAAGTAACTTTGATAGGAAAGATTGAGGCATATGGGCCAAATGAGACTAGCTGAGATGGGGCATCTTGGTCACCCAGGACGAGAGGAGTTGAAGGGCCTGTTCCTGTGCAGTATAACTCCACCTTGGGCAATGCACTATGGCTGAAATTTAATTCAAACCCAATCATAGAACACACCAAAACATGGGCCTGTGTCCTGCTATCTACAGGAAACTATTCTAAAAATCCATGCAATTTTTCAGCAGCTCCCCCAGAGCCCAGTGACAGGCCCTGATTACTTGTCCCTGCATTCCTATGCTCCATGGCAACTACTGGCAAGCTGAAGTTGGGCAGCAAACCACAGCCTGGGACTCCAAGGGCAACACCAGGCATTAAACAGGCTAAACTGGCACCATTCCAGCCTTCACGTCACTCCCTGCTGTTAGGGCCAATTCAGAATTGATGAATAGGCAGTCATAAGTAACAAGGATCGTTTGTAGCAATCTTCCTTCATAAACTATCCTGTCCTCACTAACTTGTCCCAAGCGACACAGCTGTGGTTATAGAGTCTAGCGGAAGCAGAAATTGAACTTGCACACATGGCATTGTTAACGGAGACAGATGCTCACCCATGGCCTTGCAGGCAACAGCTGCAGGACCCAACTTAGGTTTTACACCACACTGGGGGAAGGAGAGATACCCGTCCAGGGGGAGAAGAGAGGTTGCCGTACACCGGGGGAGGGGCGAGACCACCTCACACGGAAGTGAGGGGCAAGGTTAGGATCTCTGTCCCACACAATTTGCAGGGTTAACATCCTGCTGCTCCAAGCCCACATGTGGAATCCAGATCCTTATCACTCACTCACTGCCCAGTTCATAGCCCGAATGAATGCAATGAGAGGAGGATTTTCCAGAAGTTTCTATCTTCCAATGCGAGAGGAATGTACTCCAGCCCAGGACCAGCACTTTCCAGTGGTCGCTGCTGAAGGACCAGACTTGCGTCCCCTTCTCACAGACTTCCATCTCGTAGACTCTACTGATTAATTGTTTTTGATTTGCGAGCTAGTGCCTATTCAGGTCGGCCATAATCCCCAGGACTAGACACGGACCTTGGATGTTACGAGGCGACATCGTGCGGGAGAGCATGGTGGGGGAAGAACGTTGCCTTCCAGTTGTTCAGGCTGGAGCGGGTGGAGTCAGTGATAACGACACAGAAGCAACCGCTTTGTTCTTTGAAACACTTCTTTCAACAGGCACTCACTGCCCCTCCGTCCTTGAAAAGTTCTCATCCAGTCCAGGCTGGGTGATTCGTCTCGAGATGAGGCTTAAAGGATCCACACGTCATCATGGTCAGCTTTTTTTGGCGTGCTTGCTCCCCTCCCACCCACCATGTCAGGGTTACCTCAGTCATGAGTATTCCACTGGACCTCAGAGGTCAGATACCCAAAGATCTATTTATCACAAATGATTGATGTTTCCAGTCAAAAACTACCGTTCTCACAGTACAACAGTTTCTAGATTTCCTGACTGTTCTCATCAAACCAGCCCTGTATTTGGGTTGAGAAACCCTCTCACCAACACCTTCAAGGAAGACCAATAAGTGCTGGCCTAGTCGGCAAAGCTATGTCCAGAGAGCGTGGCAAAATCATTCAACCCAACTCTGGAAGAGCTGGTAGTGGTGAAGTCAACCCTTGGATCTAGACCACTTCACGTTAACCAGACTGCTGGCGTTCAGATGAATACAAGGACATGAGAGCAAGCTTTGGCCCTCGCTTTAATTTAAGCTCGCTACCATTCAAATATCCACTTGCTCCTTCAAACGTCACTTAATTCCTGCAAAGCCCACCAGTGAGTCCTTCACAGGACACCTCAACAGACTTCTTCATAAGAAAATAATGCTGACTCTGCACACAGTTAAGACTGCAAAACCATTTCAGTAACATTGCAATGTTTTGGTTACTTGGTCTCACAGGGAAGGCCAATGGCTGCCAAAATGATAACTTATCAGATGGGCTCCAACTAGAAAGAATGCTTGGTCACGTAGGCGCACCTGTGGAGGTTCCGATTCAGTGGCCGTAACCCAGCTCCAAGATCAGAGATTTAACACAATTGTGGAATTTAATGTTCTTAATGGAAACTAGCCATAGCAAATCTAGAACATTTCCACATTTACAAGACGGTAGGTTCTTGTGGTCCCAGCACAGCTTGTACCCACATTAGAGTTATTATTGCTCCCAAAAGTCAACACCAGAGTAGAAGACAGACAGTATTCACCTATCTCTACTCAAAAAAATCTGTAATGGTTCAACATAACAATCCACACATACATCACTCTTCCCTTTTTCCTCTCCCCTATTTTACCCAATTCCCAACATTTATACATACGTGTGTGTGTGCGCTCGTATACACATATATGTACACATACTTACACACTGAACAATTTTTTTCTTGTTTGGTATATGGTTTACAGCGTACTATGTTCACATATCCTGTGGTGCTGCACTGTTTGGTTTGGGGCATATGACAATAAATCACTCTTGACTCTCAAGAAAGGGACCATAGCGTTTCAGATGACGATCATTTCAGCCAAAAGCTCGGGCAATGCGGTCACAACTGGATTCAACACACAGCTCCTGCTGCAGACGGCAGATACCAGAAAAGACTAGACCACGTATTTGACAGGGCAGGGAGTTATTGTGTGTCTTTGCCCCTCCCGTGCAGGAGCTTAAGCAAAGTTCAATGCCATGCAATGTTAAACATTGGGAGACAAAGAACAGCAGATGCTGGAATTTTGGACAAAACTGAGTGAAGAAGGGCCCCCGACCCAAAACGTCACCTGTCCATTCCCTTCACAGATGTTGCCTGACCCGCTGAGTTCCCCCAGCACTTTGCGTTTTGCTCTGTGTTAAACATGGGGCTAGCTCAGGAGAGTCAATAGACAATAGGTGCAGGAGTAGGCCATTCGGCCCTTCGAGCCAGCACCGCCATTCAATGTGATCATGACTGATCATCCCCAATCAGTACCCCGTTCCTGCCTTCTCCCCATATCCCCTGACTCCGCTATTTTTATGAGCCCTATCTAGCTCTCTCTTGAAAGCATCCAGAGAACCCGCCTCCACCGCCGTCTGAGGCAGAGAATTCCACACACTCACTACTCTGTGAGAAAAAGTGTTTCCTCGTCTCCGTTCTAAATGCTTTACTCCTTATTCTTAAACTGTGGCCCCTGGTTCTGGACTCCCCCAACATCGGAAGCATGTTTCCTGCCTCTAGTATGTCCAAGCCCTTAACAATCTTATATGTTTCAACGAGATCTCCTCTCATCCTTCTAAACTCCAGAGTGTACAAGCCCAGCTGCTCCATTCTCTCAGCATATGACAGTCCCACCATCCCGGGAATTAACCTTGTAAACCTACGCTGCACTCCCTCAATAGCAAGAGTCTTCACAGGTGATAGATGAACCCTCCCCTTGCCAACAGTGTGGGCACCCAAGCCAGTGCAGGGGCTTTCTTCGGCTGTCTATTGAAACTGAAGTAAAGCGCACACCTGGCTCTTAACAAAGAGAGGAATGTGGTGGTTTGAACAAGGATTAGGACTAAACCTCCCGGGGGAGGTTGGAGAAGCAGTTAGAGACACAGTGGTCACAGTCACATTCTGGCACAAGTAAGGTGTTGAAACCATCACAAATACGTGCCGTCCATTAACCCATTAACTGCCAGCACATGGGAAGGCCAACATGGAAACAGAAGCCACCTCTTTGATCTAGGAAGTCCTGTTTGTCACACCAGGGACAGCAACACCATAATACCATAGGAGCTTACAGCAGGAGGCCAGAGGCATTGGATAACTCACAGAACCTACGCTCGTGAACAAATTGACAGTGAGCCTTCCAATGATGACTGCGATGGCCCCCCACTGTGAGCTAAACATGACACCGAGGGTTCAGACCCACACCAACCCTGGCCTTGCCCCATCCACTCACAATTTTCCCTATACCTCTACACTCCAGTATTTTTGCTGCTAACACACAAACGATGAAAAATGTTTGAGGCAATTTTACCCCCACCCCCTCTCGATTTGTTTGCGGTAAATTCACCTTTAACTCCCATGGCCAACGTGGTAGGCACAGCTGTAACTAGAGCTGGCAGGCACATAGCATCCAAGATGAAAAGTTATTCTCGTGATGAAAGCAGCTGCAGAAAGTGGTGAACATTGCCCAGTCCATCACAGGTATGACATCTTCACCATTGAAGGGAAGCACTCCCTCAAAAAAAAATGGCAGCTCACACCAACAAAGACCTACACCACCCTGGACATGGTCTCATCTCACAGCTAACATGAAGAGAGTGAGAACAGTTACCTTCAAGATCAGTTTTATCCCATCAATGACCAGGCTCTTTACCACTACCCACTCTTGAGGGCCTGTCCAACTTGGGTGTCATTTGCGTGTCACGCAGATGGAGCGCAAAGATTTTGTACATCCCAAAATCCTGAGGCGCCGCGCGTCACTACGCACCACGCGCGCATTGCGTGCACATTATGACACGCGCGTCGTGACGTGTAAATAATGTCACATAAATGACAAGCAAATTACACCCAAGTGGGACAGGCCCAACCACAACAACAATCTACAGTGGGTTTTGGTTCAGCTGCACTATTATGGTCGGGCACCAGGTATTACTAGTAATTGATTGTATTATTGATTATTGTGTATTTATTTGCTGCGTTGTTTTAAATGTGCCTGTAAAGCCACAGCAAGCTAGAGTTTTACCGTGCTGTTCCTGGTCCATGTGGCAACTAAACATTCTTGACCCCATTTAAAAAACAAACAAAAGCAAATGTTTCCCTGTTCCGGGAGACAAGGCCGAAGTGTTGCTCCGTTTCATTTCAGGGTCAGCTTTGGAACTGCCAGTTAACACACAAAAGACAAGGAGAGTAGAAGTGAGACGACCAGGGATTTCTGGAACTTGCACAGGAAGATGGCCCTTTGTCTTACAGAGGCGGTGACTGGTGCACTGTGCAGTGTATAGACAATGGAACAGGAAACCTCTTGGGACTGCACCGTGGAACTAGGGTGTCGCTGCTGGCTGGGCGCAGCTTCCCTCCATGGCCCCGTCATTGTTTACTTCTCATTGCTCAGCGTCCAGGCTGTGGGTCAAACGGAGCCGTGCCTCGGGCTCACACCCAGCCGGGAACTGGCGAGCAGCCGAGAGCCCCCAGGCTTGGAATGTTAACGATGTTATCAACAACAGAACAGCTTGCAGTCCTGTGCGGGATCCGACACTCGTTCCCACCCTCCCAGAGAGGACAAGAGGTCAGTAAAATCCTGGGGAGAAAAACAAAACAGGGGCCTTTGCGCGAGTACCCGCCGCTGAACGTCCATCAAAGAGCTCTTCCCTCCTCCACACCCGAGCACTTCCAAATATAGCACCTCCATTAATGTCTCACCCACACTCACTCCAAATCGCTGGACCCCTGACATATGAAAAGCATGAACGGACTCCTTCAATGTTCCCACCTCACTCATCATGGTCCCGCACGGAGAGACTTCAACGGGATATGACTTGGACAGATCGGAGCCAGGCTCAGGGAGAACAACTGCAGGTTAAAAGACGAGGTGGTTTGGAATAGGTATCACAGTCTGCACCCACAGGTCACAGCAGTGTTGGGCATCAGACACAGTGGTTGATTGATTCAACTGTGGACATGTGTATTACAAGTGCCTTACAGGAGGCCACTCAGCCCATCACCACTTGAGAAAGGTTCTACTCCCCCGCTTTTTCCCCAACAGCCGCACAAACCGCTGTCTTACAAATGCATAGTTATGCAATTCCCTTTTGAAAGTTTTAGGTTGGCCATTCCCACTGCCTTTAGCTAATGCTTTCCACATCACAGTCACATCTCGGGGTATCTAAACATAAATTTTATTTGTCGATTAAGTTATGACATCGGATGGAAGTTGCAAACCAAATCCCGTTGCACTTATGTGTAATGACAAGATATTATTATTATTATTATTAATTGTGCACAACACAATGTGGCAGCTGGTGGAATAGCTCCAGAGAACCGGGATCGAACAACTTCCAATGCTTTCAGTGTGAAGTTCACACATTCTCCGTGACTGGGTGGGTTTCCTCTGGTTTCCTCCCATTTCCTAAAGGCGTGCGGGTTGGTAGGTAAGTTGGTAATTTAAATTGTTAATGAAGAAGGTGGGTGGTAAAACTGATGAGAATGTGCAGAGAATAGATCACAAGGAAAATTAGCAGGGGAATGGTGTGTCTCTGTGAACTAGCATAGATTTGATGGGCTGAACGGCCTTTGTGTTGGGAGTAAATACGAAAATAATCAATAAATTCTCATCTTCCCAATGTGTGACCCTCATCATAATGTTGACGAAAACTCTTCCTGATGTGGGCCGTCTCTAAATAGACTCTTCTCTAAGGAGAGCACATAATCTCTTCAGGTAACTGAAGTCCTCACCAATGGAACTTTGATGAGAATCTCAGCGACTCCTGGCACGTGGCCCTTGAAATGTGTTGCAATTCTACAGCTGACACCGATCCAGGAACCTATGTGTAGTATCACCTCCTTATTGTTACTTCGTCTACATAACAGAGGATTCTAGTTACTTAAAAATATCATATCACACCATCTATCTCCAAACAATTGTGCGCACATCAAAGTCTCTGTTACTGTAAACACATTAAGACATTTAAATTGGTTATTTTTAAATTTCACTTCCAAAGCACCCGCTATTGAAAGCATCTTCCATGAGGCACCGCCTCAAAAAGACAGCGTCTATCATCAAGGATCCCGACCATGCCTTCTACTATCGGGCTGGAGATACAGAAGCCTCATATCCCACACCACCAGGTTCAGAAACAGCTGCCTTCCTACAACTACCGGGTTCTTGAAACGACATACACTGCCTTAATCCTACCTTGACAACGGAACACTGCAGTCCACCTTTTGCACTGACACGGACTTGAATATTTTCTCAGTTCATTTCACACAAATGTCTTGATTTTTATGTTTTGCAGTTTCCTTCATTTTTATCTTCTTTCAGAATTAATGCTTACCTATAATTTACATTGAAATAGCTTTATCTTTATCCTAATTCCCCTCTGCAACTGGATCCAGGACTTCATAACCAACAGACCACGATCAGTGAAGATAGGCGACAAACCATCTACAATAATCCTCAACTCTTTTCCCTGCAAGGATGCGTTCAGTCCCCTACTATACTCATACACTCATGACTGTGCAACCAAATTCCAATGAAACTCAGTTTACAAGTTTGTAAACAACGGCACCGCAGTGGGCCGGATGTCAAATAGGGATGAGATAGAGCACAGAAAGGAGATTGAGAACCTCTTAACCTGGTGCCAAGACAACAACCTTTCCCTCAATGACAGCAAGACAAAGGAGATTGTGATTGACTTCTGGAAGCAAAGCAGTACACACGCACCGATGGCATGCAATAATGGCGACAAACTAGAGATGGTCCAAAGCTTCAAGTACCCAGGAATAAACGTCACCGGTAATTTGTCCTGGACCAGACACATCGAAGCTATGGCCAAGAAAGTGCAAACCAACACCTCTAATTCCTTAGAAGGCTGCGGAAGATCGGCATGACCCCAACAACCCTCACCAATTTCTACAGATGCGCCAGAGAGAGCATTTTATTAGGATGCATCACAACCTGGTTAGGGAACAGCTCTACCCAATACCGCAAGAAATTGCAGAGTTGGGGACATGGCAGACCATCACACAAACCACCCACCCTTCCATTGACTGCATCTCCACTTCACGCTGCCTCCTCAGATGGCTAAAAAGCTGAGGCGCGTTACACAAGCAAAACATTTTAGTGTTGATAAACAAGGGAATTCCCTCTACTCCATACAGAACTGCGACAAATTGATCGTGTCCAAAGTCACATCATCATGGGATACATTTTCAAGCACTAGTAGCATTGAGGTTGTTGAAGGGATTGAGATCCCATGAATTATTCCTGCATTTCCAGTGAGGATAGGCTCTCGTAGCGACAGTCCAGATAAAAACACGGCACATAGTCAACCCTTAATGTGTCAGACACAGTGAGGACCTTGGGGGGGAAAATCCTCTCCCCCAACACAGAGCAAGTGATGAAGTGTGAATGTGTCTTTAAGAGGCTTCAGAAGGCTTAAGGTTAGAGGTGCCAAATTTGAAGAGATGGCACAAGCCAAGATTATCAGGGGCTTGGAAGGTAAATGGCACATTGGGGAAAAACAGTTTATGAAACGTTGGGTGGAAAGTGTGTGGATGTTATAAAGCACACTACATCAACCCTTTTAGAAATACATTTGTTGGCATGATAGGGAATATAAGGCTAGAACGAGATAGAGGGGGAGAGAGAGATTGGATGGTTTAAAAGGGAGAGAAAAAGTTTAACAATCTAAATATGTCATTACTGTGCACGAACCCTAAAAAGGATTGAATAAAATTAAATGGTTCTTGCACAGAAGCGACACATTTAACTTGACTCTTTTTAATTGCCAATACTCAAGAGTATTCCAGGAGTAAATGCACGAGTTGGAGATGACTGGTTTGCAAATACTGCAGAATGCAAGAGAGCCAATCACTCGCCCTTTTTCCTAAACTTGACTCTGGGCTGAATGTGGTGTGCAAAGCTGAGCCAACCCACCCTTCCTGTGCTGTACCTGTCCGTATATCATCTTCATCTTCTTCTGTCGTATGTCTTTTAGACCTGCAGCTCCGTTGAGACGAGCCAGGCCAACGTGTCATCGTCCAGGTCAATCGGACCTCGTTCACCATTCGGTGGCCGGTGTTTGGGGCAACTGGTGACGATGTGCTCCACTGTCTGTGTTGGGTCCCCACACTCACAGGAGGCGCTGTCCACGAGACCCCACCTCTTCATCGCTACTCCATAGCATCCGATGCCTGTCCTCAAGCGGTTGAGGGTTGTCCACTGCTTTCGGGGCAGGTCCTGGCCAGGGACGTCCATGGGGTCATTGATGTAATGGTGTAGCCAAGATGGTTACGCTGACTTCCACTGGTCTCTCCATCTCGTCTTGACCCAGGCGGCCTTAGAAGCGTCAGCCGGTGTTGTGCAAAGCAGCTCTTGGGCTTGACGTGACGAGCAAATACATGGTTTGTGACTGATCGTCAAAACTGGACAGTGTTCAAAATTGCACACCTTTGCCACCGTGCAGAGCTGTACTGAATGAAGCCGGCAATATGCGGCCTGCAAAACCTCACTAGATTACCTTCACCACTGCATTCCCGTTTTGCATAAATACGCACCCACACATCGACTCACTGTGGTCTCCATGCGTTAGCCCAATTACACATCTCATCAGTTAATGTTCTTTATGTGAACATTCCAATGCTGCTGGTCGGCACAATGGAAATAACTGGATCTGGTCTCAAGCCAGACATGTAATAGGCTCAAGTCCCATTCAATCAGAGATCTAGACTGACACCATAATGCAAAATCGACAGCGTATTTAAATTAATTTCCCAGGAGTGTTGAACTGTGCAGCCTTCTTGAATTACTGCAGCCAACGTGATGAAGGCATTTTACAATGGTGGATGTGTTCAGAGAACACACAACAGTGCAGCACAGGAGCAGGCTCTTTGCCCCATAATATCTGTGCCGAACAGGATGCCAAGTTAAAAAAGCTCCTCTGCCTGCACGTGATCCACATCCTTCCATTCCCAGTATATCCATGTACCATATTAAAAGCCTCTTAAATGACACTTTCATATCTGCTTCCACCACCACCGCTGGCAGGGCATTCCAGGCATCTATTTCACTGCAAAAAAAAAAAAAAACTTGTCCCCCACATCTCCTTCAAACTTTTCCCCTCTGATGCGAAGCTGTGCCCTCTAGTCTTTGTCCCGCGTGTACAGAACTCGTGGATGTGTGATCACTGGTTGTCGTTGACTCGATGGGCCAAATGGCACAGTATCTCGAAATTAGAGAAAGGAGGTGGGGATGAGTAGAGATGGCTTTGCAAAAGGCCCTTCAGGTCTGCAGAGAATAATTTGCAACATCGGGGAGGGAAAGGAGACCCTAGGTGGGCTGAGCTACTCTACCAATCCTTTAGAGTGCAGCAGCTCCGTGTTTTAACTCAACTTGCTTGCCCTCTCAATGACTACACCTTTTATGCACCTGGTAGCCTCAGCGTTAAAACCATCCCCAGCATCTGGGACATTCTAGATATTCTCAGCATGTAGGAGACATGTTTTTGTTGCCGATCTTACCTGCCCGCAGGATCTCACATTGAAGTGGAGAAGATGGAGATGATACGCTACCAACCACCAACAGCAACTGAGTTATTAGCTCCAGGACATCCACAACATGAAGTAGCAGGTTTGACAGGTGTTGAAACAGAGATTGGTAGCCACATAAAGGCAAGGGATGGGAGGAGCCGTGGCAATGACTTGTTGCAGGGAAGGTTGGCGGGGGGGTGCTAGGTCAGAGTTAAGGTCAATACTCTCCCCAACGACTCCCACCAAATAGCAGTCGTTAGCAGGTCCCAACATGCACCCTGTCACAAAAGACACAATGTTCTTGTCAAGTGAGGTCTGTAAATCATTGCAGCAAGCACAACGCCTTGTTTGGTCCAATCAATTAATCGGCTGTGAATCGACCCCACTGACAATGTGGTTATTGTTCATGCATTGAATAGCATTTTCAGAAAAGCTGGTGTAAATAATGACAGTCAGTAACCAAGCACAGGAACACACCCACAGATCAGAAATAAAAAGCTGGCAACTGGGCCACCACAGCACAAGCTAAATCTTCCCACTGTCCCCTTCACTTGTCCACGGTCTCACCAACTCACTGTCCACATTACATTAGTTGGTAAATGTTATGGGGTAGGGAGGGGGAAAATAAGGGGATTGGAAGCAAGTTTTCATCAACTGCAAGAAAATCGGATCTCTGCAGCTAAATACACATTTCCACACTGTCAAATTCCCAGGATCACATAGAGACCCACATCCCTCTGGCCTCTAGACCAAGGGGCCTTCTACAGCAAGAATGTAGTAAGGAACCACAGATGCTGGTATCTATCGAAGATAGACAAAAAGCGCAGGAGTAAATCAGCGGGTCAGGCAGCATCTGGAGAAAAATGGGCGAGATTTCAGGTCGGGACCCTTCTTCAGACCTACTCAGGGGCTCGTAAGAGTGAGGGGCATGGAAAGCTGGCCAGTTATAAACAATGTGCAGTGTAGGTCTCCTTTCAAGGCTGAATCTGCGCCAGGTGTGTCGAGAAGGGGCTCCTAAAGGAGTGTGTTAGGAACCTGGAGCAGCAGCTCGATGACCTCTGTCTGGTCAGGGAGAGTGAGGAGGTCATAGAGAGGAGTTACAGGGAGGTAGTCTCTCCAAAACCACAGGAGGCAGACACGTGGGTGACGGTTAAGAGAGGCAAGGGGCAGAGGTGGGCGCTACAGAGTACACCAGTGGCTGTACACCTTGGAAATAAGTACTCCTGTTTGAGTGCTGTTAATTGTATAAGGAGTAAGAGTGTTGTAAAAACAAGCCTGAAGGCTTTGTGTCTCAATGCAAGGAGCATTCGTAATAAGGTGGACAAGTTGAATGTGCAGATATCTATTAATGACTATACTATAGTTGGGATCACAGAGACATGGCTCCAGGGGGACCAAGGCTGGGAACTGAACATCCAGGGATATTCAATATACAGGAGGGATAGACAGAAAGGAAAGGGAGGTGAAGTAGCGTTGCTGGTGAGAGAGGAGATGAATGCAATAGAAAGGAAGGACATTAGCTTGGAGGAATCGATATGGGTAGAGCTGCGAAACTCTAAGGGGCAGAAAACGCCAGTGGGAGTTGTGTACAGTCCACCTAACAGTAGTAGTGGAATTGGGGATTGCATCAAACAGGAAATTAGAAATGCGTGCAACAAGGGTAGAACAGTTATAATGGGTGACTTCAATCTACATATAGATTGGGTGAATCAAATGGGCAGGGGTGCTGAGGAAGAGGATTTCTTGGAACGTATGCGGGATAGTTTTCTAAACCAGCATGTGGAGGAACCAACGAGAGAGCAGCCTATTCTAGACTGGGTATTGAGTAATGAGGAAGTGTTAGCAGTCTTGTTGTGCGGGGCCCCTTGGGCAAGAATGACCATAATATGGTTGAGTTCTTCATTAGGATGGAGAGTGACATAATTAAGTCAGAAACAAAGGTTCTGAACTTAAACAAAGGTAACTTTGAAGGTATGAGAAGTGAATTGGCCAAGATAGATTGGCAAGTGATCCTTAAAGGGTTGACAGTGGATGTGCAATGGAAGGTATTTAAAGACTGCATGGATGAACTACAACAATTGTTCATCCCAGTTTGGCAAAAGAATAAATCAGGGAAGGTAGTGCATCCATGGATAACAAGGGAAATCAGGGATAGTATAAAAAGAAAAGATGAAGCATACAAATTAGCCAGAAAAAGCAGCCTACCAGAGGACTGGGAGACATTCAGAGACCAGCAGAGGAGGACAAAGGGCTTAATTAGGAAAGGGAAAATAGATTATGAAAGAAAACTGGCAGGGTACATAAAAACTGACTGCAAAAGGTTTTATAGATATGTGAAGAGAAAGAGATAAGTTAAAACAAATGTAGGTCCATTGCAGTCAGAAACAGGTGAATTGATCATGGGGAACAAGGACACGGTAGACCAATTGAATAACTACTTTGGTTCTGTCTTCACTAAGGAAGACATAAATAATCTGCCGGAAATAGCAGGGGACCGGCGGTCAAATAAGGTGGAAGAACTGAGTGAAATCCAGGTTAGCCGAGAAATGGTGTTGGGTAAATTGAATGGATTAAAGGCCAATAAATCCCCAGGGTCAGATAGTCTGCATTCCAGAGTACTCAAGGAAGTAGCCACAGAAATAGTGGATGCATTAGTGATAATTTGTTCAAAACTCCACAGATTCTGTAGTAGTTCCTGAGGATTGGAGGATAGCTAATGTAACCCCACTTTTTAAAAAAGGAGGGAGAGAGAAAACGGGGAATTTCAGACCAGTTAGTCTAACATCGGTAGTGGGGAAACTGCTAGAGTCAGTTATTAAAGATGGGATAGCAGTACATTTGGAAAGTGGTGAAATCATTAGACAAAGTCAACATGGATTTGCAAAAGGTAAATCATGTCTGACGAATCTTATAGAATTTTTCGAGGATGTAACTAGCAGAGTTGATAAGGGAGAACCAGTGGTTGTGTTATATCTAGACGTTCAGAAGGCTTTCGACAAGGTCCCACATAAGAGATTAGTATACAAACTCAAAGCACACGGTATTGGGGGTTCAGTATTGATGTGGATAGAGAACTGGCTGGCAGACAGGAAGGAAAGGGTAGGAGTAAACGGGTCCTTTTCAGAATGGCAGGCAGTGACTAGTGGGGTACCGCAAAGCTCAGTGCTGGGACCCCAGCTATTTATAATATATATTAAAGATTTGGACGAGGGAATTGAATGCAACATCTCCAGGTTTGCGGATGACACTAAGCTGGGGGGTATTCTTAGGTGTGAGGAGGATGCTAGGAGGCTGCAAGGTGACTTGGATAGTCTGGGTGAGTGGGCAAATGTATGGCAGATGCAGTATAATGTAGATAAATGTGAGGTTATCCACTTTGGTGGCAAAAACAGGAGGGTAGACTATTATCTTAATGGTGGCAAATTAGGAAAAGGGGAGATGCAACGAGACCTGGGTGTCATGGTACGCCAATCATTGAAAGTAGGCATGCAGGTGCAGCAGGCAGTGAAGGAAGCAAATGGAATGTTAGCATTCATAGTGAAATTATTTGAGTATAGGAGCAGGGAGGTTCTACTGCAGTTGTATAGGGTTTTGGCGAGACCACACCTGGAGTATTGAGTACAGTTTTGGTCTCCAAATCTGAGAAAAGACATTCGTGCCATAGAGGGGGTACAGAGAAGGTTCACCAGACTGATTCCTGGGATGTCAGGACTTTCATATGAGGAAACACTGGATAGACTTGGCTTGTACTCGCTAGAATTTAGAAGACTGAGGGGGGATCTTATAGAAACTTACAAAATTCTTAAGGGGTTGGATAGACTAGATGCAGGACGATTGTTCCCGATGTTGGGGAGGTGCAGAACAAGGGGTCACAGTCTAAGGATAAGGGGGAATTCCTTTAGGACCGAGATGAGGAAAACATTTTTCACACAGAGAGTAGTGAGTCTCTGGAATTCTCTGCCTCAGAGGGCGGTGGAGGCAGGTTCTCTGGATACTTTTAAGAGGGAGTTAGATGTGGCCCTTGTGGCTAAAGGGATCAGGGGGTATCGAGAGAAGGCAGGTACAGGATACCGAGTTGGATGATCAGCCATGATCATATTGAATGGCTGTGCAGGCTCAAAGGGCCGAATGGCCTACTCCTGCACCTATTTTATATGTTTCTATGTTTCTAATCCATCCCCACAAATATTTCACCTACAGAGCGCACATAGGCTGCTGGAACCACAAACAGATTGCAGACTGAGCCATAGCCAATTGTTTGCTACATTAGATGTTTCCTTTATAACCAAAATACAAACCAGAACATGCTGGAAGCATCCAGTAGGTCAGAAGGAATGTGTGGAAAGCAGAAATACAGTTAATGCTCCAGGTCAGAACAAAGAGGCTTTAATCTGGAACGTTAACTCTGTTAGATTTTCCACAGATGCTGCCAGACCTGCTGAGTGTTTTCAGTTTTTATTTCCAATTTCCAGCAGCTCTACTGTTTCTGTTTTTCCTTTATAAGAGCTGTTAAAGCCTCCAACTGATATGATTGGGCTGGCAACCATTTGGAACACACTTTAATATCAACTCCTTGAGCTGAAAATCAACCCCAACTTTTAACATCAAGCAAAACACATGTCAGGTATTCACACACAACGGGTTAAATATGATTTGTCAATCGTGACACGATATTTCAACAGACTGCATCTCATTCCACGTTAATGTGAAATAACTCAAGGCTCTGGTCCAGTCTACTTGTGGCAGAGAACCACCTCCATTGCCATGAGCAGCAACTGTGCATGGCAGCTAATTACCCAACTTTGGTATCTCAACAGCCAATGACAAAAAAAACAATGTTGGTCTGCATGGAGTCATATGCTGCAACTTCCAGAAACCAACAGAAAAAACAGTGGAGGACAGATGGAGATGGTGTTTACAAAATGCCTACAAAATACTAGCAGACAGCCTGGTATAGAAGCCCACTCTGGAATAGCAAGTGAATAACCTGGCTCAGTTCTGACACACACGGACATTGATCGACTGCCTGGGACTGGTCTGTGCATCCTTCCAAGTCCAGCTCCTGGAAGTACAATCCTGCATCAACGTCAGACACAACAGTGACAAATCAGGATAACTTACCACAGCCGTGCGTCGTTTGGTTTTGTCTTACCTTTTTTTCCAAGTTTGTTATGTCTTTTTCCTATTTGTTTCCTTTTCAAAGAGAGACCCTGATTTCACACTGGCTCCAGAAAGTGGACTCCAGGTTATAGTGTTAGAAATACGAGTATCTCTACTGGGGATGTGAGACGCCAACATTTCAAGAAATTATTTTTTGGCATTTGGGCAAATTGCAATCAGTACTATTTATACAAGGAATTTAAATGGTATTTTGGGAGATAGATTGGAACAATTGGGGAGTAATCTTAAACATTGCTTTTCTTAACAACAATGTATTTCCAAAGGGTTTAAAGATATTGCTCATGAGTTACGAATGAATTTTGAGTTTGTCCTTTCAGAAAAGCTTGTTCTGGAGAAATCATGGTGTTAGTCATGTTAAATGCAAATGAGCAGCCGTGATGCAAATATGTACAGTGTGTGAAATTCCGCATCTGTCTGGTAAAATGCAAATGAGGGTCCACGTTAAAATATGCTAATCGATTACATCAGCCTTATTTTACAAAAAGGGGGTTTGAGGAAACGCACTAGGAGGGGCAAACGGTTGAGAGACTGGGGGCGAGAAACAAATTAGGGCATTTGTGAAAAATCTAGCAAGACCTGGCCTACTCCCCAGTGCTCGGGCGCCCACACTTGACTAAACCCTCCTTTCAGGGTCTCAACCCGAAACGTCACCAATCCATGTTCTCCAGAGATAGACACAAATAGTTGGAATAACTCAGCGAGCCAGGCAGCATCGCTGGAGAGAAGGAATGGGTGACGTTTCGGGGTCGAGACCCATCTTCAGACGTCATCCATTCCTTCGTTGCGGAGATGCTGCCTGTCCCGCTGAGTTACTCCAACTCTTTGTGTCTATCTTTGCTTTAAACTGGCATCTGCAGTTCCTTCTTACACAAGTTCTCCAGAGATGCTGCCTGAGTTACTCCAGCACCTTTTATGCTAAAGTGGGTCAGGATTAATTTGATTTCCACTTATCATTTAATTTTGTTGATTTTTTTTTTCAAAGTAAGAACAGGTGATGGAAAAAAGGATTAAAAACCTTAATCACAGTAATCTCATCAGAAATTGGCTATTTACTTTAAAAGTTTTGCAGATGAAACAATCTAACATCCAACAGCTATGTTCACTTAATTGTGTAAGCCCGGGTCACTGCGCCAGGCACCCCACACTGCTCTAAGCACCGCTCTTCAAGAGTGCCAGCAGCCCACCTCGCTGATCAAGCAAACGCTGGGATAGTTTAATTGCCAAGTACATGACATTGCCAACAGACAAGATATACATACACTGCTGCACCACCACATCACAATTCAAAGGGCAGAGCTGGGTCGAGCTGTCTGTCTGACATACGGAAGTTGACCCTGCCATCTGGCATCTATGGAACTCAAGATACTTCTGCCCTGGAGGCTTGGCATCTTGTGGCAGGCAACGCAGACACGACAGGGTGATTTGGTCGATGTGTTAAAGCTTAAGAAGAAAGGCGTGGGATAGAGCAGATTGAATTAGGTTCTTTCCAATGGCCCGCACTACATACAGATGACTGCTAGACGCTGAGTGATTGGATGCGAGTGTTTCAGGATAGCTCTGGTAATATAATTTTTCTCAAACTGTGTTATAAGTGGAGTCAGAGTTGGGGGGGGGGGGGGGGGAGGAGGATAGCAAGACTATGGAATGCATCACTGGAGTCAGTGACGGAGAGTGAATAAAATGTTAATAAAAGCTTTCACTTTGCAGTGCCTTTCATGACTTTGAGATCACAAACCACTTTATAACCAATAAAGCTCGCTTGGAAGTAAAATTACAGCTTAACTTTGGAAACTTGGCAGTCAACATGTGCACAGTAAACTCCTATAAAAAAAAATGCAACAAACGTCATAATGGGAGATGGTGTGCTATTTTCAGTAATGATGACAGAGGGAAATTAATTAATCACAACTCTCTTTGCTTTGACTGATGGCGGGGGTTTATTTTACATCCTCCTCGTGGGGCACATAGGGATCTGGTGAAGCATGCAGCTAAAGGACAGCACGCCCACTAACACAACCCCACGTCCCAAGAGAGTCTGCCCCGATTCTGGGCTCGGGCTTCTGCACCCAGTCATTGTCGTAGTGATGAGGGGTGGCAACACAGTGCCAAAGCTGGCACCACAGGTACAGACCGATGGTGGAGTAAGGGAAGCAGAAACATGAGCGACATCAACCTACGCTCTTTTAGTGCTGCTGGTACAAATCCTGCTCCTTGCCCAGCAGCAGTCTGGGGGGGTAAAAAGAAATCTGATTATGGAGGGAGCAGGAGGTGGAAGAAAGTTAGAGGAAAGAGGCAGGACAAAGTCTGGCAAGTAGCAGGTGGATACAGGCGGGGCGGGGGCGGGGGTTGACGGGCAGACGGTTGGACAAAGGCAGAGGGAGTGGTCTCTGCAGAAGGTGGAAAGATGTGGGGGATGGGAAGATCCGACAGGTGGTGGGATTCACTTCAGTAGGTGACGGAAATGTCGGAGGAGGATGTGCTGGATGCGGAGGCCGGTGTCGTGAAAGGCAGGGACCAGTCTGGGAATGTACGTTCACCGCTCGAGTCCCAGGCACTCTGCAACGGGAGAAGGCGGTGGAGCCGTTGTTACAGAGAGTTTAGCACAAAAAAAATGCCCACAGAGCCAATGGGTATCACAAGCCAAGAATGAGAGGCCACCCAAGGAGTCACGGCCGAGAAATACCAACAAGAACTAATTACACCACCATTTGCTGGCTTTGAATGGCTCCGACACTATTAATTATCTTGGTTCCCTTTGTTTATTCTCAAATCACCTCACGCATCATGTCATTCTAAATTCCTCCCAACTTTCTCATGGCTAACAAGCCTCAGAAATAGCAGCACTCCCATAATGGTGTTCTCTGACCATAGTGATCCTTAGCTGCTGCTGCACTGACTGCTGTGCTTTCCCTGCCCTACCTGGGGCAACACAGTGGCACAGCGGTAGAGTTGCTGCCTTTCATCGCCAGAGACCTGGGTTCGATTCTGACTGCAGGTGCCGTCTGTATGGAGTGTGCACGCTCTCCCTGTGATCTCATGGGGTTTCTCCGAGTGCACCAGTTTCCCCTCACACTCCAAAGACGTACAGGCTTGTAGGTTAATTGGCTTCTGTTAATTGTCCCTAGCCTGTAGGATTGTGTTGGTGTACAGGGTGATCACTGGTCAGCACGGACGTGGTGGGCCAAAGGGCCTGTTTCCATGTTGTATCTCTAAAGTCGAAAGACATCAAGCGCTGGAATATCCCAGTTAGTTGTACTAGGATTCAATCATATTTCACTCTTAAAAAAAAAAAAAATTGCTCCAAGAAACCTCCCCTCTCCAAACAAATCTGAAGTCACCCTGTGCTAGTATTTCACATCATCTGGTATAAAATGTTGTATGATTACAATCCTGTGATGTACCTGGGAAGTCGCACTATAATTAGAGATGTTACGTAAATGCAACTAGTTATTAGAACACTACAGAAATTGCAAACAGTAAAGCTTGCAGAAAATAAACCTCTGGTTAAGGCTTGACCAGCTGGGCAAAGTCCGTGCATTGCTCTGGCAAAGATCAAGAGTTTCTGGGAAACTCTGATCTGTCATGAACCCCGAACCGAGATCACTTACTGACTCAAGTCAGTCTGAAGAAGGTTCTCGACCCGAAACGTCACCCATTCCCTCCCTCCAGAGATGCTGCCTGTCCCACTGAGTTACTCCAGCATTTTGTGGTCTACCTACGGACTCAAGTTGTCTTGATTCAGTGAGTCACACTTAAAGGGAAATTAATCAAGTGGCTTATAATATATTCCAGGAGTTGGTGACACAGTAAGACCAATTTATGTGACAAACCTCGTAATGAATTAACACTCCCAAACATAATGGACATATGGCCCATTGCCCAAGACCACGGAGGATTGCAAAACTTCTAATAGTGAAATCAATTATCTATAAATTCTACTAGTGGGCACAGGACTTAAAACACAATGAGAGAAAATGGGTAACTAGAGAGAAAATAGGGCCCCTCAAAAACCAAAACTGTCATCTATGTACAAAACCACAGGAGATGGGCAGGATTGTAGGATCTACTGAATCCCACGACAGAAAGCAAACAAACCATTTTCCAGAAGCCCCTTTTACCTACATTCTCCCCAATCATAACCCATGTGCAGATAAGGCCAATAACTGCAGTATTTGCGCATATCTTTGGCTTTCAGTCAGGGAATTAGCCATAGAGTTGGGACATTATGTTAGTTGTTCAAGTCATTGGTGAGGCTGCACTTGGAGTAATGTATTCATTTTTGGTCACCCCATTATAGGAAAGATAGAGGACATAGGTTTAAGACAAAGGGGGGAAAAAAATAATAGGAACCTGAAAAGCAATCTTTCGCACAGTGGGTGGTGGGTATAGGGAACAAGCTTCCGGAGCAAGTAGTTGAGACGGGTACAACAACAACATTGAAAAGATACACGTACAGGGAAGGCTTAGAGGGATATTGGCCAAACATGGGCAAATGGGTTTACACTTGATGCAACATTTTGGTCTGCATGCTCGAGTTGTGCCAAAGGCCCTGTTCACTGCAACTCTGGCTGGCCAAAATTTGCCATGCATCATAAAGCATGCACCCTTTAATCAGATCAAGATCTTCCCAGAATAAATTACATCATCTGTACTTCAAAACATCTTCAGTGCGTCAATAAGTGCATGAAACATTATAGGTACGGTAGGTGGAATTCACCCAGCTGTTGATGATCTTTATGGGGCAGTGCAGTAGATTGCCTTTTATTTAAAGTACTTATATTCATGAACAGATTAAATGCAAGGCATTAAAGTCTTGTAACTCCAGTTATGACAGGGCTAGAACAAGGATGGATCATGGTGTTCTGGGCATATCTAGACATTTAAATAGACACATGAACAGATAGGGAAATGAAGTTTCTTCCCAGCTGTTATCAGGCAACTGAACCATCCCATGACTAATTTGAAAGCGGTCCCGACCTACAGACTACCTCAATGGAGACTCTCGCACTATCTTCAATCGGACTTTACTACACTTTATCATGCACTAAACATGATTCCCTTTATCCTGTATCTGTACACCATGGACAGCTGGATTGTAATCATGTATAGGGAGTTTGCAAGCAAGGTCACGGGGCTTGGCGCATGGAGCCGCTCAATCCATATGGAGGACATCCGTCACTTCCGGTATATGTTATTAATGCAAGAAACGCGTACTTTCCGACCTGTTAAAAACCGCCAAAATGTTGGATTTTTGCGCTGTACAAAATTGTGGCAGTCGGGGTAAGTGTGAGAGACATGTACCCAACTTCAGAATTCCAAAAGTGAAGCCAAATGAAGGTACTATATACCGTCATTTCTCCTCACTTTTGGAATTCTGAAGTAGTCTAAATGTCTCTCACGCTTATCCCGATTTCCATAATTATTTACAGCGCAAAAATTGACCATTTCAGCGGGTTTTAACGGGCCCGCTACGCTGTCAGTGCTTACCTGCAGTTCATCGCGTGTAATCCACTTGGGGTAGCGTAGCAACAGCACGGGTCATGGGTCGTGACCCGACTGCCGTGAAACCTCCCTAGAGTCTTTCTGCTGACTGGATAGCACGCAACAAAAATGCTCTTCACTGTACCTCGGTACACATGACAATAAAACTAAACCAAACGGAAACAACTTTCACCTTATCAGAAATCTCTCCTTTGTCTGATCCATCCACCCCCCACCTTCTCTAAAACTCACTGGGTTTTTAATAATTTGCCCAGTTCCGACTTGAATCATCGACTTGAATCATCACCGTTTCTCATTCCACAGGTGCCGCCTGACCTGTTGAGTGCTTCCAGCTTTTTCTGTTTTTATTTCAGATTTCTGCCGTATTTTGACTTTTATGGCGCCATCGTAATCCAGCTCTTCAGAATTAAAAAAGCAGAATCAGCCAACTGGCAGTAAACTGCATCCAGGTCACGGAGAGGCCGGGGGGGGGGGAACTATTTGGTTCTTTGATAACAGGCGTTATGGGTGTGGCTGACACACATCACTGGTCAGTGTGCACATTTTTCCAATGCCACCAACCAATGTCACAGCCATAGCAAGCTGATTAATGTTGCAGTTATCTATTGGGGTGGAGCAAGTGCCAAGATGCTGAACTGTAATGAGGTCAGTCACAAGACATACTTGAACGGAACTCCACTAAGTATCTGGCTGCAGAATAGTGCACGCCACTCGGGTCACTGTGTACTCGGCACTATTCCCCACCCAAAAACATTTGGCATCAAACCTCCTGTTAAGAATGTGCTATAACATCTTTGGAAACATTGCTCTGTTGGGGTTGTATCCCCAGCAGCGCTCTAGAGATTCAAGGAATTGGTTAATCCTCAGGATGCTCAAGCTCCATTCGTCACATACACACACGAGATGTGAAAAGTGGCAATGCTCGCGGACGTTGTGCAAAAGACAAACAAACAAACAAAATGGAACAGAATCACATATTACATATTGTGGGAGAAAGGAAAAAGGAAAAATAACTGCAATTTTGAAAAAACAGTGGAATGGTACAGTAAAGTTAGTCTCTGGTGAGTTAGTTTACAGTCCCAATGGCAATACAGTACAGAGCAGTGCAGGAGAGAGAACAAATACAAAAATATAAGCAGTAGCCCCTACCCGCTGAACCTTGACAAAACTTGGATTCCGTTACAAGAACTTGGTCAGAGTTATCCAGGTGCAGAAAAGAAAAGGCTTGGTCCAAGAGGGAGAATTTACACTTCCAATTCAGTGTTAGTTTATTGTCACGTGCATCAAAGTACAGTGAAAAGCTTTTGTTGTGTGCAAACCAGTCAGCGGAAAGACAATACATGATTACAATCGAGCCATTCGCAGTGTACAGATGCATGATAAGGGAATGAAGTTTAAGCATGGTTGGGGGTCACTGAAGGGTCACAAGGATAGATACACCTCAGGAAGTGCACACTAGGAGCTCGTAACCCAAATCTGAAGTGTAGATGATTTAGGAATTAAACCCTTCTTTGTTAAGTAAGAGGTGGAAAAATCCTCACCAACACTCCAAACTCCCGGGCGTCACCAACCCATGCCAATAACTGGGCCAGAGCACACTCTGTAATGGTCTCCACAGGACCCACCCCATCACCATTCCCCATAAACCTATGCCAATCACTGGGACATAACCGATCCTGTCGCCATCCCCCAGAACCCATCTCCTCACCGTACCCCAGACCCCAC
Source organism: Raja brachyura (assembly GCA_963514005.1). Next base: position 32,454,349 of record OY740803.1, read on the forward strand.
ACCACCATCCCCTCCCCCACTACCTCCCATGACCCGTCTCTTCACCGTGCATGGCATTGCACTAGTCCAATTGCAGCAGCAGAGCTCCTGTACTTGCCCTCAATCTCAGTGGGAACCCAGCAGGATCTGACCCAGTGATGGCAAGGGCCAAATCAGGCAGAATCACCAGTAAACCAAACTAAAGACATCAATTCCCCACCTGGGATAAATAAAGTTCTATCGTATCAATATACGCTGGCCTCAAGTTATGAAACTAACTGGTTAATTCTTATGGATGTGTCAGCAGGATCTGGCAGTCGTACATGGGTCAAGACCCAGCATTCAAGGGTATAATTCATTACCAAGCTGTCCATAACCAGTAACATATTAACTAGGCCTCCTCAGCAGCTGCACAGACTGCAACCATTCCACCCTGCACAAGGCAGACAGAAAATCAATCCAAAGTTAAAGTAAAACGCCAACACCTACCCGACAGTTCTTGGAAATTCATTGTCATCGGGAAACTGACTGCAGGTCAAGGGCAGAGAGACCTTCTCAACCTCTGCACTATGCACAAAGGATTTGTGAAGCATGAGCTTAATTATTTTCCATGCGTTCACTGTTCCACTGGCGGAGTTAAAGTCACACCAGGCATATTCACCCATCACACCTCCACTCACCACATTAACATGCCATGATCTTGGATGTCCAATCCTTTTGGTTTCATCCCCTTCCAGTAAAACCCTCCCATCCCACCTCCCAGAGATTCCAGCCCTGTTTGAGACTTGGCTTCCAGCACCCAATTTAATTTCTCCACCATTGCCTGTACTTTTGGCCGCGAGCCCAGATGTGTCAAACTTGCAGCCGTGATTTGGACTGGCTCAACTCATGGCGCCTGGCTCCAGTAATTGAGGGGGTAGTGGTCAGCAAGGTGGTGGGGTGGTGGTGGTGGGGGGGGGGGGGGGGGGGGGGGAGTAGATGAGATTGGGCCACCAGACAAATGACCAGGACATCCAGCCTACAAATGGACAAAATGTGCAGGAAGGAACTACAGATGCTGATTTAGACCAAAGAGAGACCCAAAACACAGGGGTAACTCAGCGGGTCAGGGAGGATCTCTGGAGAAAAAGAATAGGTGACGTTTCGGGTCGGAACCCTTCTTCAGACTGAACAAAGTTATTATTTTTCTCCAGGGACACTGCCTGAGCCGTTGAGTTCCTCCAGCACCTTTGCTCAAGACTCCAGCGTCTGCAGTCTCGGGTCATCATTGCCCAGGGACCTGCCTCCCAGTTGTCTACTCAAGACCGGTCTGACTATCAAACCTCCTGCTACTCTCTCCTCTGCGAAACAAGCTGAACAAGGGACAAAGTCGTCCAGCACCAACCTCTGGGCTCCACCACCACAATTAACACCCATGGTCCATCAACAGTCAGTTCCTCTCTAATCCCTCACACCCATTCACTCTAATCCACACACAGTTGCCCCTCCTACTGCTTTGTTGTGCTATATTTTTCCTTGTACACATGTTTTATCAAATGCCGTCAGTAAAGCATATTTACCCAACCTGCAAAATTTACTTTATCTAATCAGTCATTTGTTTAGTAATTGACATCTGTCAACCACTACTTTCTTTAACAAATGCTACCCAGAATTACCACACCCATCATTAAACCCACCGTTGCATGTTGTCTGCCAGCGATAAAGGATGTGTATAATAAGATGGATGTGAGATCTGCATACTTGGCAACAAGACAACCAACAGCAAAGCGTTTAGGAATGATAGACGCAAATTGCTGCAGTGACTCAGCGAGTCAGGCAGCATCTCTGGAGGAAAAGGTTGGGCGACATCCTGCCAATTTCACTCTACAAACGGTTTTGCCCCTTTAAGGGCAACCAGATTTGAACAGGATCTCTATTGTTAAGGGGCTGTCCCACTTGGGCGACCTAAGCTGCGAGTTTAGAAGAGTTTGCCCTGGACTCAAACCCACAGCATGGTCGACATGAGGTGGCTGGAACTCTCCTTCATGCTCGAGGGAGGTTCCCGCCTACTCGCGGCCTCAGCTAGGTCGCGGAAAATGTTTCAGCATATTGAAAATGTTTCCGCAAGTAAAATTTGGTCGGCATGGGTCTTTTTCACTCGTAGTGCAGTGGAGTGGGGTCGCTATTTACTTACAGGCAGTCGAGGGCAGCCGTAGGCCATCTCCTTCGCTGACCGGCCATTTTGATTGACTCATTGGAGTTTCACAACTTAGGAAGGTAAGGCAGGTAAAATGCCCACTAATCTTTATTAAACTTCTTTAAAGTGTCTCCACTCCTTCTCCCCCCCCCCCCCCCCCCCCCCCGGTCTCTAAAGGACTTACGGTACTCTGTGGCAGCCGTTTACCTTCCTCTTCATCGCGCAGATGCATCTGGCGTTTCGGTCGATGCAGCTCGTGGTTTCAACGCGGCCGGTCGATCCAGCTCGAGACTTTCTAGGCGAGTGCCTTCGAGCTTGAAGGTCGAAGCCACTCTTCTGGACTCGCGCATTAGGTCGCCCAAGTGGGACAGCCCCTTTAATCTCTCCAGTGTCTGAGGGCTGGTGCAGAGAAGAACTGGGCTAACTGGCAGTGAGCTGGTTTCTGCACTGCACCACACTGACGAACGCCAGCACATCCAGACAAGTCCAGAAACACACCAGGACTTGACATCTGGAAGTGCACTCACTTAGTCACCACAGCACAGTCAACTTAAAATAATTAAAAATCAGAACTACGAATTAACCCTCTAGCACTACTGTGCTTAAATATTTAATGGATAATTTGGCACACAGTGGTGCAGCGGTAGAGTTGCTGCCCCTGTACAGAGTTTGTATGTTCTCCCTGTGGCTGCGTGGGTTTACTCTGGATGCTCCGGTTCTCCCCCCCACACTTCAAAGACGTACGAGATTGTAGTTCAATTGGTTTTGGTACAATTGTAAAATAGTCCCTAGTGTGTAGGATAGTGTTAATGTACAGGGTGATCGCTGTCGATGCAGACTCGGTGGGTCGAAGGGCCCGTTTCCACACTGTAATTACAAAGTCTAAAGTCCGTATACCTTGTAATTGAGATAGTAATGAGTCAGTTCACAATAGGGAGATAAAAACATTTGGTTGAGCGGTGCTGCAACAACCACCTCTTGCTCAACGTCAATAAAACCAAGGCATTTATCTTTGACCAGAAAGTGGAACTTGGGTGACCACATGCCAGTTTTCAAGTTAGCAGCTTCAAAGTCCTGGGCATTAACATCTCAGCTGATCTATCCTATCCTAAGCGCAATGAAGACACGCTGACACCATTGTTTTCTTAGAAGTTTAAAGATATTCAGCATTTATCCAATACTCTAACAAACATCTGCAGATGTTTGTGAGAAGTGTCCTGACTAGTTGGAATGTGATCCTGACTAGAAAGTATCCTGACTAGTTGGAACATGATATATCAATTCAACTCACAGGAACACAAGTGACTGCAGAGAGTGGTTGATGGCCCAGTCCATCAGTCATGGAGGCCCCCACCAACAAAAGCCACATGAGGCACTGTCTCACCAAAGGATCCCCAACACCCAGCCCATGCCCTCTTTGCACTGCTATCGTGAGGCAGGAGATATAGAAGCCTGAAGTCCCACACCACCAGGTTTGTGAACAATTACTTTTCTAAGGACTATCATTGGCATTACCACAGACTTGTTTTCCAACTGTGTTTCGCACATTATTTTTCTTTTAACTGTTCTGCAGAAACCACATAATTATTGTATAATTTATGTTTTGTGCATCATCTATGTGCCTTCGATGCAGCTGCAAGCAAGATTTACAATGTCCTTGTACCTAACCATACTTGTGCATATTTGATAATACACTTGATCCCCCAAAGCTGAAAGCAGCCCGGTATAAAGATGCATATTAATGTATCAGCCTCTGCCCTCTACAGAACCCTGGACCCACTTTTTGTCCAATCTTCACTCAATCGATAATTGCAAGTCACAACACTCTCCAAGGACATTGTCTGGAAGAACACTAATTATTCGTGCAGATCTTGCCAGGTCTCCTGATGTGAAGATACTTAGATCATCCACAGAATATCAACACAGTCAGTCCCCTCCTTAGCTCAGGGCCTCAAGGCAAGTGATGCTCCAGCAGACATCAGATGGAGTGTACGAACCAACGCTTGCGTTCCTAATGCCTGCAGCGGTTATCTACCAAACCAATACAAAAATCATGCATTTTTGAAGCACAACATACTGAAATCACCAGGCTTGCCTTGAGTTATACCAGGTATTGGTGCAGTTTTCCAAGACCTCTCAGTCTTGGGCAGGGTTGGCGAGTTGATCTTGTGATGCACTAGTCCTCGGGTGCACAGGTCAGGCAAAATGCATCAAAGAGCTTTCTCGCATCTGTCATTAATCATATATTGCTTACAGGGAGTTCTGCCACAACTTGGTAGATGTGCTGCAAAGAAACCTTGTGCTATGGAAGTCGGGTTGAGTTTATTGTCACATGCACATGTACGGTGAAAGTCTTGCTTGCAGCAGCATCACAGACCCATTGACACAGAAACAAAATTATACATAAAATTTATAAATTACACAAATTTTACAAGACAGTAAAAGAAAAACTGCAAAAAGACGTTAGTGCAAAAATCAATTGTGCAAGGAAAAAAGGAATAGCAGAGTTTCAGATCTGCAATAAAAGTAATCTTTCCGAAAGGAATTTCAAAATAGAAATGTCTTCAATAGCAATAATTTGTTTCTGCAAGCCAAAAATACAGAAGAATGTATGTTACATTGTCCAATAAAGTATTGCACAGGTTCAATAGAAGCAATTGCTTGTCAACTTAAATGGCAACCCAGTTAAAGTAGCAGCTGTGCTCTGAAGATACATTGTTGTCCGATTACTGTGGGAAGGTTACATGGAAAATATGTCTCCACCCCCCAATACTGTTTAAATATACTAAAGCTTTTTTTCTTTTTGTCAATTTGCAATGTAACTTTTAAATAGTACTCCAGTTCCAGAATGAAATTGTGTTAAAACCAATTCAGCACCCGTAATGCAAGTAGTGTTCCCTAATCGATCACAAGCATTACATCCCATGTGTGTGATGGAAGCACGCGTTATAGCAGATCTTCTGTAGTTTCATGTTGCCATAAGATCACAGGCTGAAACTCGGGGTTATCAGAGACCTTGGTCCAAGATCAGGGAGAGAGATTACACCATTCTGTGCCCCGACAACAGACTGAGCTACAATGTAAACAGTCGGGACAGTTGTGAACACCAGGTACAGCAGTCAAGGCTCCAGGGATTTGAGTGCAGTTCACAGTGTGGTCAAACACAGAGCTGGCCTGGTGAATAAACAATCACCGCCCACAGTAACATGGAGGAATGAGGGTGTAAGGCACACTGCCACTGGGTCACACACACAAGCTCCCTGCTTGAACAATAATCCAGTGGCAGGTCCTGTCATCAGCTTCCATCAACAGAAACTGAAGCCAGTGCCTTGTTTTGTCATTGAATCAGGAAAGGATACATTATTGATCCACTTTTAAGAGTTGTCCAATCAGCCCCATACCCTTGCACCTTCACCAAGGCTCCTGGAAACCACACATGTTTATTAATTAAAATGAGGCCTCCACTATATCGGCAAGACCCAGTGCAGACTTGGTGAAGCATCTGCACTTTGTCCACAACGGCCATCCTGAGGTGGTTGAAGCCATTTCAAATCCCCTTCCCAAACCGACAGGTTCGTCCTTGGCCTCCTCCACTGCCCGGGTAATGTTACTTGTAAACGGGAGGAACAGCGACTCATATTCTAGCGGAGTGATCTAAACTGTAAAAGGTATGAACATCGAATTCTCCAATTTCAGGTAAATTGCACTGTGTTCCTTTCTCTCTCTTATCCACTCATGTTCTCTCACGCACTCTCTCCTCTCAGCCCCAAGTACCAATGGTCTTTCCACTCCACTTAACGCACTGGGACCCCTATCCCCTCCCCCAACTGATTCCATCTGCCCATCATCTGCCCGCTCCTGTCTCACCTCTTCTCTTTATACACAGGACTGGTGGAATTCAGTAGGTCAGGCAGCATCTGTGGAGGGAAATGGACATATAATGTTTCGAGTTGGGTCGAGACCCTCTGCGTTGGTCTGAAGAAGGGTCTCGACCCGAAAGGTCAACTATCCATTTTTCTCCACAGGTGGTGACTGATCCATCAAATTTCTACAGCCCCAGTTTAATTTTTGCTCCAAGTTCCAGCATCTGCAGTCTCTGGTTTCTCTGGAGGATAGTAAAGGCCCTGTCCCACGATGCGAGTTTACCCAAGAGCTCTCCCGAGTTTAAAAAAAAAATCAAACTCTGTGGTAAGTACGTAGAATGTACGTCAGAGCTCAGGACGCCTCTTAGCGGCTCGTATCGCTAACGGCAGGTAGTCGGGAAACGCAGTAAGCTCGTGAAGTTTTTTCAACAGTGTGAAAAATGTCCACAGGACCCCCGAGTACCTACGAACGGCTATTACAATAATTCTCCGAGTTTGAATCAGGGGAAACTCGGGAGAACTCGTGCATTACCTCATACAGTGGGACAGGCCTCCAATTCTCTTTTTAAAGCTTCCAATGGAAGAGCCAATGCAGCAGCAGTGACAGCTGGCGACCAACTATATAAAACAGTGGCCACTTAGTCACCTTCTGAAGCCAATGGCCTCTTTGCTGGTCTGATCATGACCCTCAGGTGCAGGGTCCAGCGAACTGGACTATACCATGAGGGGTACTCTGCTCTCCAACCCCAGAGCTCCAATGGCCCAATTACAATAACAACATTTTCAAAAACATCTGGACAGGTACACAAATAGGAAACGTTTAGAGGAATATGGGTCATACGCGGGCAGATGCAACTAGCTCAGTTGGGCATCTTAGTCAGCATGGAGCAGTAGAACCGAAGGGTCGGGCTCTGTCCTGTGTGACTACCTATGACTGTTACAATGGGTCCACATGAAACAAAGAGTTTTGGCAAATTCAGAGTTGGGTGTGACGGAGATTAATTATTTACTTCAAAAGCAGAAATAACTACAAAACTGAGAAATTAGCCTTAGATGTCAATATTGCATCAAAAGCTTACTCAAGTCAAAATCCAAAAGGGAACCAGAGCAACTTTTTGAACATTCAGCCAAACACCAGCTGTATTTTCATTGTATGCTAAAAGTAATTACATCAGAACAAATTTCTGGATAATGATCTCTGCTGGCAGAGTTAAGTGATGCTTCAGGTGGAAGTGCGATGTGGATAGAGAGAAAAGCCTCTACTTAATTTTCAGTCTCTTTATAAAGAAAAAGTCATGGCATTGAGAGGCAGCAATATGGAGCCAAATGTACAGCAGCATATATATATATATTTTTTTTTAAATTAATTTAAAAAAAAAATCAGACTATTGGAGGAACTTCAGCAGTATCGGTGGAAGGAAACAGTCAGACAACGATGCAGGTTGGGACCCTTCGTCAGACTAATGTAGTAGAGAGGAGGTAGCTGGTAGAAAGATGCAAGGGAAAGGGGTGGGACAAGAGTTGGCAAGCTAAAGGTGAATTGTCATAAGGAGGGGTTGATTCGCCGATGAATTAGGTGGGAGAGAGAAGGATGGAAATAGTAACCAAGGCTAGAGGCGAGAAGTGGTTAATACAAAAGGGTGGAATCTGATGAGGAAGGAAGGTTAGGAACAAAATATACAAGGAAGGATGGTGGGTAGAAGGGAACCAAGAGATGGGCCAAATGAGGTAGTGGAGGGGAAAGGGGGTGGTGGCTACATAGAAGAGGGTGTGAAAAGAAAGGTGCGCGTGAAGACCTGGGTAAATCAGGAGAAGGGGATTACCTAAAATTGGAGAATTCACTGTTCATGTACTGGCTTGTAGGCTGCTCAAGCAGAATACAAGGAGCTGCTCTTCCTGTTTGTGAACGACCAAACTGTGGCAGTGGAGGAGGCTGAGGTCAGACAGATCGGAATGGGAAGGGGAAAAGGAAGTGGCTAGCAACCAGGAGCATCAGCTGGCCCAGGCGGACAGAGCACAAGTGTTCAGCAAGGTCTAGCCTTGGTCTCACTGATGTCGAGGAAGCCACATCAAGAGCATCGAATGCACACGCGAGGTTGGAGAAGATGCGAGTAAGCCTCAGTCACCTGGCAGGGATGTAGAGGTCCCTGAATCAAAGTGAGGAAGATGGTATAGGACTAGGAGTTACACATCATGTGGTTGCAGGGGAAAGTACCTGCAGAGTGGGGAGGGGAGAGTGACGTGTGAACCAGGGAGTCGCGGGGAGACAGGTCTCTACAGAAAGCAGAAAAGGGTGGGAAGGGGAAGATGTGACTGGTCGTGGGATCACGTTGAAGCTGGTGGAAACGTCAGAGAATGATATGTTGCACACGGAGGCTGGTGGGTGAAGCGCTGGGTGAAAGACTGGGGGAAACTCTTCTGTTCTGTCTGGAGGGAGGGGGGTGGGACGTGAGCAGAACCACTAGGAATGGAGGGGACATGGGGAGGGATCTATTCACAACTGTCTCGTATCTGCATTACTAGATAAGGCCAAAGCCAGTTCTTCAAAAGGAATTTGTGGTTTCTGATCTTTTGTTCCATTAGAGAGTCAACTTTCCCATCAAAGAACCATTTATAACGTCCACAAGAGATTTCATTCACCACCATTTTTGATTCAAAGCAGAGGATCAAACTGCATCCGCCCGTCACTGGGACTGGGACTCGTGACACGTGTTAAAGGCACACGCTGACTCACGTGCACCAAGTTACAACAACTCCATAGGCTTACAATTACGCCTCCGCCCGCTAAACTCTTCATATTTTAAGCAACAAATTTAAGAAACAATTTGAAGAGTTGCAGACACAGAGTTGATAGAATATTTATTCTACGGTAGGGATACCAAAAGCAAGATAGCAAAGTTTTACAGTGAGAGGAAGTATTTTTAAAGGTGCTTTTTTAGGGTAAAAGAATAGTTGATATCCATAACTCACTGTCGGGGGTGGTGGAGTCAGATATAATCACTAACTTTTGAGACACGTTTAGACAGGCGCTTAAACTGGCACGGCTGGGAAGGTTGTGATCATAATGCAGGTAAATGTGATGAGTACAGATGGCAATGAGAATGACAAGGATGCTGTGGGCCAAAGGGCTGCTTCAGTGCTGCACGACTGGGACTTGATAAAGACTGAACCGTGGTGGTTAATGAAAGTACTGTGGTGCCATTGCCGGGTTTGTTAGGACCAAGGCCTGAGAAACTCCACAGACACATCAGTATCACAGTGACTGACTGGCCAGTAGAGCCAGCACTCGGTCAATGGGAAAGTTGACAGCGCCACAAAGCCCAGTGCCTTCATCACACCAGCAAGCTTCAGCATGAGCTTCAGGCCATGATGCGTCAGATCACACAGCCAACTAAAGCACAGGAGCAAGGAACTGCAGATGCTGGTTTATATCAGAGATAGTCACAAAGTGCTGGAGTAACTCAGCAGGTCAGGCAGCGTCGCTGGGAAAAAGGAGGGTGTGACGTTTCGCATCTGGACCCTTCTTCAGACCGAAAGTAGGGGGGAGAGGGGGGTTTGGGTGGTGAAGAACTGGAGGAGAGAAAAGACCAGGACCAATCAGAGCCTGCCACAAATGATCTCAGGCGGGGTGGTGCTGGCAAGACCATTGAAGGCTAGGCAAGGAGTGGGTGATCTCAAGAGGAAAACAATGTGGAGAATTGTGGAACTAGCAAAACATGTAGGGTGGAGGAAGGGGCAAGGAGGAAGGGGGAAGGGTGTGTGACGTAGAAGTTACTTAAAATTAGAAAAATCAATGTGCAAGTGTTCAACTAAATGGTCGCGCCAAAGTACAGGAGCCAACATAGAGAGCACCGGATGCAGTAGATGAGGTTAGAGGTACTTGTGAACGAACCTCTGTCTAATCCGAGTTCCCAGGTGGAATCGAGAGAGAAGGTACAAGGATAGATGTTGCATTTCCAGTGGTTTTGGCGAAAAGAGGTTGAGAAAGGGGAGAGAGTTGTCCGAGCAGGTCCAGGGGAATTTGAGATGTGGTGAAATTAATAAAGTCCATGAGCTTTGCACGGGTGCAGAAGGCAGCCCTGATGCAGTCGATGTAGTGCATCGCACATCACAAGGCACAGGACAGCCTTTGCAATCATTCTTGACAGGCATCTCCTAGCATCACCTTCACAAACATCAACACCTCCCATAGAGGTTGTCAAGTCTGATAAAAGACAAGAGCCTACCAATACTGCAGCTGCCATGGTTTTGGCCCCTTGGTTATTTATTAATTCATAGCTGTTATCACGAGAGAAAAAGCAGCTGATTTGCTCTATCATCATGTGTTTTGTGGCAGCTTGTGATGTTCAAAGGTTTCCACATGTTAAAGATTTAAAAGAACGCCAATTGATTTGAAAACAATGACAGCATCTTAAGTAGTGAAAGACATGCGTCCATAAATATCCTCTCTTGTCCGAGTGCAAAACAGTTCAACGGAAAAAAATGCAGAGGCTAAGAAAATTGAAATAAAGGTAAAAATACTGGAAATGTTCAGATCAGGCAGCATCAGTGCAAAGTAAAACAATTAACGTTTTGGGTCGATGACCATTCCTGAAAACTGGGATAGCGCGAGTTAGACATTTGGCAGCATGTTAAGTGCTTTAAAGAGGAAATTTCCAATGCTTGCAAGGGTGGATGGATCAAAGACTGGATTTTTGAGAGTAGCAAAATGAGCAGAGAGAAAGTCATAGAGAACCATTCACCATAACACCACTGGCAATGCAGTTGTCCAGACTATCATTTTAATGCCACAACTTCAAATATTGAATTCTACTTACAGTAAACTCTCATTTTAAAGGATCCCTTTATAACAAATTTCCGTTCACCTCATATTTCGCTTTGGCAGTTTGCACCCCAGCGGTATGAACATTGACTTCTCTAATTTCAGGTAGTCCCCTACTTTCCACTCCCCTTCTCAGATCTCCCTCAGCCCACTGTCTCCGTCTCTTCCTTTCTTCTTCCCACTCTCACATCAGTCTGAAGAAGGGTCTCGACGCGAAACGTTGCCAATTTCCTTCGCTCTATAGATGCTGCCAACATACTCCACCTTGGAAGCGGCAGCAGGTGAGAGGGGAGGGAGCCCCAAAGTAACCGCGCGAGTCTTGTCGTTGGCAGCAGCCTGAAGAAAGCGCTGCCGGTCATGGGCTACACGCGAGCCGCAACAAAACCAGTGTCATCTGGTGAAGAAGGGCTCGCTGGTGCAGAGGGAAATACTGGAGGAGATTGCCCCAGTGGGCACAAGGAAGGGAGAAGAGTACCACCAGGTCCAGGCATCCAGCCAAAAGCTGCCCTTTAACCCACGGTTGGTTAAGCGGGCAGTGGCACAGGAGGGTTCTTCGAGTTTGCCGTGAAGGAATGTTGCAATCCAGATTGATCCTTGGATTGCCTTGGGAGGGGGTGGGAGAAGCCCAATGACATTTGAACAGGATTCAGAGTGACCTGGTGAAGAGTGACCAGAACAGAGGTACACCAGAAACGATCATGCTCTTTAAGGCAGGACAAAAGGTCCAACCCGAGACAATAACCAAGAGGAACAACAACTTGAAGGGTAATAAAAGCACCCTCCAGTTTGCCCAACTATGAATGTTCTTGTCTGGGGTGGCAGCTTACACTCTTGCCTCAAACACACACAGAGTGAAGAACCATCCACTCTCTACATCCACCACCCAATGCCACATGGCTGATGCTTGGCTTCAGACTCCAGACCTCCCCCGACAATGCTCAGCCCTTGCAGCAAGAGCCCTCAACTTTGTCAAGAACCTTATCACTCTCAACACGCAGCCTATCGGCATCAGTTCTTAAAATTAAAAGACAACCAACTCACACTTCCTCAGATAACTTTGAGCAAATGCTTGCAGATCTGCGCTTTGATAATTATTAGCAGATTGACTAATTTAAACAAACTGAACTTTGTTACGTGATTAGCAGAAACCCGCTGAAGCTGAGGGTACAAAGTGGAATACAAATTAAACACAGGGAAAGTTCAGCAGGTCAGGCTGCCTCTGTGGAGAAAGAAACAGCTCATATTAAAGCAGAAAATGGTGCCTTGGCCTTCACTGGAAGGAATCTTTGAGCAAGGGAGCAAGAATGTCATTGCCTTGGAATGCTCATCTGAATATTAATCATAATACTAAATATATGATGGGCATATACTCATATCTGAATATAGAGCACAATGACAAGCCCTTTCTCCCAATTTGTTTGTGCCACCCAGGTTTTATAACTGAGCTCGTCCCATTAAGTCAGAGATAGATTCTCGATTCATCCAAATCTTCAATATTCATAATGTGAATCACCCAGATACCTGATGTTTATGGAGAAAATGTTTATCATAAATCATTAACATACGACTAGCAAATCATTTTATGGGGTATAAAATCCTTCTTTAACAAGCCTTAAAATCTCCTGCAGGGTCAGTTTGCATAATGAACATATTTCAACACCTGGCCAAACCCAAATATAATCTGCACTTATCTCTGCCTAAATTGCAGCATTGCAAACGATTTGTGACATTATCATTGTTTCTGTGCAGAGGCCGTAGATTTAAAGAGAGTGCATTCACAGTCACAGAACATCAGAGAACACAGGTCATGCTCACTCATTCATTGACCAATCTGCTATGGTGACAAGTCCCCAGGTCTGTCCCCATTTTATGCAACATTTTTCCCCTTTGAGTTTTGAGGCCACCAGTACAATGGGCTCACTTTGGTCAAATGGAGATGGATCTGTGCCATGTTCACCGACCCACCCTCAGCAAGCAGCAATCAAAAGAGATCCGCTCCGATCATCGGAGAGAAATTCAGACGTGTATGAGCTGTACTTTGGGCTGCATTGACTGGAACTACACTAAATGACCAAACACTGTGTGGAATACATTCCCAGTCTCAAAAAACAAACTTCTCATCCTTGTATTAAAAAGCCTTTCATTCCCACTAGATTGATGACAAAGGCTTCAATGCTTATTGCTCCAACTGTTAAACAGTGAACATTGAAAAATCATGTTAATGTGTCTCAAGTAAAGAAAAACAAACCAAGAATGTGTAATTCTACGGCAAGTATCAGTTGTACTGAGCCAGAGTCGTTCCTGCTCCCTATGTTACCTGGTCAACACAGCTCCTGAATAGCCTACTCACCAGTGACACACACACATCACAGGTTTGAGAGTGGCTTCAGTGTGAACAGACTCCAAGCAACAAACATTTAAGATAGAGCTCCCAGTGCATGGCCCCTTCCTCAACTCCAGAACTTTGCTGTGTTAGAATCGTACCCGGACAACATACCTGTGAGCTACCACAAGGAAAACCACGGATTACCTCGCAAACACTGCAGTGAGGCAGGCCATTTATCCCAGCCAGTCCATGGCAGCATCTGCACTCATTCAAGCCTCCTACTATTCTTCCTTTTTTTAAATATCAGTCAAACTCTCTCCTCCCTCGTGTGATTGTCCTGACTCCCCCACAATGCATCCCTACGATTCACCTCGACTACTCCAGAGGGAGAACCATCCACATTGCCACCACTCAGAGCAAAAAGCTGCTTCCATATTCCGTACGGAATATCCTTGTGTGTCGTCTATCAGTGAAACCAGCTATTGCGCATTACCACAAATGGACACTATTTCCTTTCAAAACCTTCCATTCTTTGACAAGAATCGTCAGATCATCCATCAGTTTGCTTTTCTCAAAGAGAGGCCCAGTCTGTTCATCCTTTCCTAATAATGCCTACCCATTCCTGGTATACCTCTTGTAAATGTTGATATAATAGTGGTCCAAAGAAGGTTGAATATAGCCTTAATATCGCTTTCCTTCCCAATTCTATCAGTCATTAAATAAACCTTAGTGCTTGATTAACAATTTTTTATGGCTTTGCTAACAAGCAGTGTAACAGTTAATAGTTGTTGTATTTGTACTCCAAGATCTCTTTCATCGTCTTTCCTACCCATCAGGTCACGTTATGTGTACGAATACATGGAGGCATTTGGACCACATGAAATTGGACGTCTTGGTGACCTGGCCAACATCTGTCACTCTTTTAGACTTGAGGTACAGGGCGGAAACAGGCCCTTCGGTACACCGAGTCCGCCATAACCCCGTACACACTAGGGACAATTTACAATTATACCAAAGCCAATTAACCTACAAACCTGTACGTCTTTGGGGTGTGGGAAGAAACCGGAGCACCCGGAGAAAATCGGAGTGGTCAAAGAGGGAACATACAAACTCCGTACAGACAGCACTAGTAATCAGAATCGAATCAGAGTGTCTGGCGCTGTAAGGCAGCAACTCTACCGCTGCCCCACTGTGCCGTCCACATTTATTTAGCCCCGTTATGTAACTCGATTTTAAACCCAACAAACATCAACACAGGCCATTACAAGAACACCACTGAGAGAGCTTGCTGCACATGATGGTTGCTCAGTATTCTTCATTACAATGTTGCTTCAAGGTCTCTGCTGGTGAAGTGCCTTTAGAGCTGAAGTTGGTGAACGTGCAGAACGGTTTGAAAATGCCAACAGCCAAGATCTTATTACAGGCAGAGAGGCAGCCTCAAAGATCCTCTTAACCGGACTCAGTCTTCACTGGCATCCTGCAGCAAACTATCCAATTCAGGCTCCCCCCTCACCTACAAGTTGTATCCCAATGGAAAACAACATGGCCTCTGGAGCAGGGAGATTCCCTGAAGTTCGCCAATAACACAGAGGGGAACTCAGTCCAAATTCACCACCTGATCTTCAACTGAACAAAGGAGGATTTACCAGGGAACCTTAAATAAGCCATAATCAGGACTATCTTTAAGAAAGGAAACGACTCTGACTGTTAATTACAGAGGGGTGTCCCTACTGTCCAGGTCCCTCCACAACCTGCTTAATTGTAATCATGTACAGTTTTTCGGTTGACAGGATAGGATGCAAAAAATCACTTTTCACTGTAGCTCGGTACACATGACAATAATACACTAAATAACGGCCACCTCCCTTTCATTGAAAAGTTATTCCCCGAATCATATGCGCAGACCTTGTCCAACTAGAGGCATAGTGGACATGACCTACGCCACATAACTGCAAGAGAAATGCAGGGAGCAGGGCCTACTATCATACACTGCGTTTGACTTCCCAAATGAGGCTAGCTCTGATAGACCTCATGGTCGGCATTGTCTGATTAGCTGCTCAAGGTATTTTTGATATTCTTCTATCAAGACTCTTCCCCCCCGCAACCTTTGGCGCTCCAGAGAAAACGATGCAAATCTGTCCACCCTCCCCCAGTTGTGAATACCCTCTAGTCCAGGTCTCATTCTGGTAAACCTCCTCTGCACTCTTTCCAAAGCCTCCACATCTTTCCTATAATGGGCCAACCAGAACAGCATGCAATACCCAAAAGAACTGCACACAACTCAAATGGACTGGCAGGAAATATCCTTCAGCAAAGGGAGCACCTATTTAAAACCAGGTGATGCATCAGATTTTGAAACGTGTTCCACGGATCGACTTAGAACAACAATTCTGAGTATATTTTATCGTAAACTACGCTAGGGGTCCTACAGTCAGAGTTAACACTGGTCTGAGAAATGTTTTTACAACCCCCCCCCCCCCCCCCCCCCCAAATCTGTATTTTCATCAAAACCGCTATCCAATGATTTACAAGGTTAGCGTGGAAAAATGCACAAAATGTAAATTGAGTTTTCCTACAATGAATGATTAGAGCTTCAAATCGAGCAAGTACGGTGTGCACTGCTAAATTCTCTCACACATTCTCAAGGATTAATTATGTTATCACTGGCACATGCTGCGTCAAATTGGAATAAACAGAGTTTCTTATTGCCCAAGTTAGAGAGGAATGAAACACTAACACATCTCCCACGAGGTCGTTGGTCACAGGCCCTGCGGGTGTCAAGCCGAGATCATTGCCGACACGATAAGCCCCTCAAAGGCCCGGTGCTTAATTTGGGTTAGTTTAGAGATACAGCTAGAAATAGGACCTTCAGACCACCGACTCCGTGCTGACCAACAATCATCCCCACAGAAGCCAAACAACCTACAATCCAGTACGTCTTTGGAATGTGTGAGGAGACCGGAGCACCCAGAGAAAACCAACGCAGTCACAGGGAGCACATGCAAAATCCATACAGTCAGCACCTGCAGTCAGGATTGAACCATGCTCACGGGCACTGTAAGGCAACAACTCTACCGCTGCGCCAAGTTCTGCACAAGTCCTACCTCAGACTTCTGCACGCAACCCCTTCAGCCGACTCCTGGAACAGGGACGTCACTGGCCTGCCCCCAATCCTATGCCCAGGAATCCAGAGCCCGACTCCCCATCCCACACCCTCGCCCAGCTCCAACAAGCCTATCCCAAGACTCAGACACCAGCCAAAGAAGACCCCACCCCCCAGCCCCGCCCCGAGGGCCAGCCATCTTGCAAACACATTCAATGTTTTTTGCATATTTGCAACATTCTCTGAGAAACCAAACGAGTACACAACATTCAGTCGCATTGATGATCCCTCAGCAATTGAGATAGTGCACCCCTGCACACAGCATCGCCCATCAACATTCACACGTGGGCTGATGAGTGGCAAGTAGCAATTTGATGGTGACACTAGATACAGACAATAACCATCTCCAACATAGCAGTTTAACTACCTACCCATGACATTCGATGTCAGAGTGCCCCACCATCAAGGTGCTGTGACCCCACTCACTATTGACCAGATAACTCAACTGTGCCGGTCTTGAATATAGTAGCTCCAGATCAAGTCACAAGGCTTGGTGTCCCAAAGCCCATTTCCTTACGTCCTAAGCCCATGTCAGCTTCTTTATAAGGATTGTGATGGAAAACTCTCCACTTGGCAGGATACGTGTAGCTCTGACTCTCGGGAACTTCAACACCATACAGAATGAGGAGACCCACTTGATTAGCAACCCATCCACCAGCCCAAACATTCACCCCCCCCCCCCCCACCACCAACCATTGACACACAATATGCGCAGTGCGTACAATGTACAAAATCTACTGCTACCCCATAACTTCCAGTCCAACAATACCTCCTAAACCGTTGACCATGAAGTACCAGCTCAGGAAATGATACAAATACCAACACCTGCAGGTTCCATTCCCAGTTCTAAATTAGAAATATATTGCTGGTTCTTCATCACCATCGCTATACTAGAATCATAGTATCATGAGACAAGCAGAACAGGCCCTCCAGCCCAACTCCTCCGTGCCAACCAAGATGACCATCTAGCTAGACCCACTTGCCTGCAATCGATCCATATCCTTCAAAATCTTTCCCATCCATGTACCTTTTCAAGTGTGTTTCAAATGTTATTGTACCTGCCTCAGTTATTTCCTCTGGCAGCTCATTCCATACATCCACCACCCTCCGAGTGAAAGAAAATTGCCCCTCAGTTTCCTTTTAAATCTTTCCCCTCTCATTTTAAAGCTATGTTCCCTGGCTTCTGATTTCCGTACCTTGGATAAAAACCTCTGTGCATTCACCCTATCAATTCCCCTCATGATTTTATACACTTCTATAAGATCACCCCAAAAGTCTCCTGTGTTGAGGAATAAAGACTTAGCTTGCCCAGTCTCTCCCTATAGCTCAGGCCCTCAAGTTCTGGCAACATCCTCGTAAATCTTCTCTTCATATTTTCCAGGAACTGTCTTCCCAATAGACTTGTGGAACACCTTCACCAGAAGAACAGCAGTAGCCGAGGTGGCTGCTCATCATACCCTTCTCACGGAGAGTTAGGGATGGCCAAAACAGGTTGGCATTGACATCATCAGCCACATTCCAGAAGAGGGGAATTAAAACAATGAGGCACCTGGCAATGCCTGGGCAGATGACCAAAATCTGATCCCCAAAAAATGGGGTCCTTGGGGAAAATCAGGCCTTGTGGCATTTACGTAAAACACACTTACTCAGACACTATTGATTCTAATCCTAATTAAGCAATTTCACCCAATAAGATAGTGAATTCCAAGTACTCTTGTAATCCAGCCCAACACTGCTCTGCTGTTGGGATTCTGCAAGACGCATTCCTGAAATGGGCAATTAGCCTAAACACTGACAATGTGGATCCTGCCATTAAGATACAAGGTTTGGTGCTGCCCAGTGTTACAGCCAAATCCAAAAAGCTTCAACCAACTCTGAGAAACAAATGACCAGAAATCATCAAATGTCGGTGGAAAGTTGCTGTGTGCAGGTTGGCCGCCCCTCTACCAACATCATGAATCATTGTCTTCTAAAAATATTTTTGCTGTGAAGCCCTCGAAGCCTCAAGGTTGGAAATGAGTTACAGAAAAGTGCAATTACTCTTTTCTTTATCTATTGAGCTTTGAGTCGAACAATGCAGTGCCAAAGGCCAAAACAAACAATGTGGCGTCAAGAGAGTCAAAGGAATGCAAAGTGAACTGGCGCTCCCAACACGAGGGCTTCCAAGGTCCCGGAGACAATGGGGAATGGCGAGCTGGCTGAAGAACTTGCGCTATGTTGTGCTTTTCATGTCCCAAAGTGCTTTGCAAGTAGCCACAGATAACAGTAGACCATGCACGGATACTGGGGACAGAAGACCAACAGCTCAGAGAAGTATTGTAGAGCAGCAATGACCGGTAGAGTTGGCGGGGCTTCAGAAGGGCATTCCCAAATTTACAGTTCTAGTCTAGTTTACTGTCATATGCACAAGTACGCTGAGGTGTAGGTGCTTTGTAAATCCTGCTTGCAGCAGCAGCACAGGCCCGCGGACTCAGACAACACAAGAAAACATAAATTATGCATACATTTTACAAAACAGTGAAAAGGAAAAATACTGTACACCAAGGAGACATTAGTGAAAAAACGGAATTAGTTAACAAGTCCATGGTACACCACTTCACCAGTGAATAGAGGGATGCATGCTGAAGACAATCCAAATGTTCCCCCAACTGGAAGCAATGGATGAACAGCAAGATCCGTTCCCAGGTGAAGGCCAAGACTGTGGCATACAAATCTAATGATCCAAAATGGTACAAGAAAGCCAACCAGAATGCCCAGAGACAATACATGGACAAACTTGAGTCCCAGTATAACCGCCCGTCGACGAAGGGAAGGCCCCATTACCATAACAGGCTACAAAGCAAAGGCAGGCCGCATCACTGATGATAGTGCTGCCCTCCCTGATGAAATTAATGCATTCTATGCTCCGCTTTGAATAGAAGGCCAACAGGGTGATGACATCAGTCCTGCAAGAGTCGAGTGCGCCTTTCCCCATGGCACTGTTGCAGAAGTTAGATCGGCCGTCCCGAGGGTGAACCGACGGAAAACAACTGGCCCAGACCGAGTCCCTGGCTGAAGCTGCTTAGTCTTTCCACTGCCGACCCACAAATGAAAACAGGAATAGACCAGAATTAGAGGAGCACTCAGATCTCAAAGGGGGTGGGGGGGGGGGGGTGGAGGAGGTTACAGAGATTAAGAGAGGAGGTTGCAGAGGACTAAAGAGGAAGAAGGAATTGTGGTTACCACATCCTCTTTGGGCAAGGATGATTACCCATGTGCCGCAAGAGCTCACCTTCAGCTCATCTCCCACAAACACAGACACGTAGGATGCAATGCTTCACAAGTTTAAACTGATTGCCCGGAAGGAAGGATTTCCACATCACTTTCTGCAAGACTGTTCTGGCTTGTCTTCATACAAAGAGAACACTGGAACGTCAAGAAACAAAGCCGGTCAAATCCTTCAGACGGACAACAAAAGAAAGACACACACTGGAGATCCAGCTGGAAACCATTGCCGTAAATCTGTGCATGAGATTCCTGCGCGCGCGACACATGAAACACAAGCGAGGGAACGTTGCAGTGACCAGGAGCATGCAAGTGCAGATATAGAATCATAGAGTCAGGGCTGTACAGGACAAACAGGCCCATCTTGTCAATGCTGACCAACCTGACATTCTGGGTTCGTCTCATTTGCCTGCATTTAGCCCATATTCTTCCATTGTGCAGTTGCTCACACGACCAACCCCCAGGCTCCAGTCTTCACTACAAACATGGCAGGCAAGCAGTTTATGGATGCCCAGCACAACCAATCCTTCTTAACAAGTTGCACAAGCATACCGTTGCACCACCATAGATCTGGTGCTTGTACTTTGAGTCCAAGATTCACTGATGGGCATCTGAAAATTAGTCAGGGCAGGCAATTTGGCTACAATTGCACTCATCCATCAACTCAAAATAATCCATTCTGGCAGTGGTGTGGTGAAGGGCTGCCTGTTAAACCCCAGCCTGGATAACCCCCTCAGCACCAGTGACTAAAAGGATTAAATCACTGCATAGACCAAAGTCCAGTACCAGGCCAGAGGGAGTGAGCAAGCACATGTCCAGGTGGGATCTTTACATCGGTGAGACTGAGCGTAGACTTGGTGACCGATTCGCTGAAAACGGTTACATGGGGTTTACAGTAGTTTGGAGGGGGTCTGGAGGGGGGTCCGAGGCGTTTTGTGGGGTTTACGGGGTTTAGCTAGGTTTACAGGGGTTTAGAGGGGTTAAGAGCGGGTAGAGGCCTTTGGAGAGGGGCTTAAAGGCATTTAGAAGGGTTTAGAGGGGTTTCCAAGGGTTTAGAGGGATTTAGAAGGGTTTGGAGGGTTTTACCAAGGCCTACTGGTTCTCCAGGTTGCTAACTATTTTAACTCAACTTCCCATCCCCATACTGACCTAAGCACTGTGTATTTTTTTTAATGTAAACCAGTACTTGTCGTTCCTTGTTCCCCATACTGACCTTTCTGTCTTGGGCCTCCTCCACAACCAGAGAGAGGCCACATGCAAACTAGAGGAACAGCACCTCATATTCACCATCTCTCCTCTCCCCCACCATTCCTTTCTCTGGGGTCACAATTCGCAACACTTATATCCATATCTCGCATCTTTTGTCTTTTCATCTCTGGCCTTTGTCCAACATCTGCCTATCAAAAACCTCCTTCACGTGTATCTATTATCAATAGCCAAGCATTGTACAGTCACACACACACGTTAAAGGGTCCATATCAATGCAGGTTACCTTAGCTCGAGAGATCAGGAGCCCTGCCTTTGTCAAGAAAGGGTACATCGTTTATTATAAAGCAGAGGTTAGAATTGTGAAAAACAAACCCAATGACAACTGGAGACCAGCTCAGTCACATTACAGGGAGCACCACACCTTCTCTCTTGGCCATGACACATGCCGGTCAATTGATTTTCAGACCTAACAAATCAAATACTAAATTGGACAGCACTTTCTCTGGGGCAAAGGATTTGGGGCGAAGAGCAAGGCGTAAACGATTTGAGACAGATGTCTCTTCGCAAAGACAGCTGGTATTGATGCTCTAGATCACCAAGTTAAATTGGATCCGGCGGTTAATGCGTGCAGGAACATGACATGCGAATGGAGTATCTGAACAAACCGGATAAATACAAACACACTGGATTTGCCCAGAGGCTCCTTTCTACATTGCAACTGCAACAGCCGTGAGCCACAGCAGCCCAAGTGTCCCAGTGTTCACTGTTCAACTTAACAAGTACCCAGTGTACATTCTCCCCCAGCTCAACCACATGAGCTTTAGAGTGGCCTCTTCTCCCCATCAGGCAGTGCCTTGGGAGGTAGAAGCCGATTTTCTTCCACCCTGGTTCAGACGGCAATTGGAGTGGTTTGATGGGACGGATTTTGGAGCTGGCTGCATCATGAGTTGGGGTTTGGGAAGGGCGTGGGAGATGACGATGGGAGCGGCTGACTGGAACTTCTTTGGTCTCTCTGGTAGACAGGGGTCCTATTGATCATTCATCACAGGGTTCTGCTAAAGGGCACAAATCATCAACTCTGTTCCACTCCCAACGCATGTTGCCAAGTGGTTTTGATTTGGTATTTCTGCAGCGTTTCACTTCAGTAGCAAGGTCCCTCTGCCAGGTTATGAACCAAGGATTACTGGACACCATCGCAAAGTTGCAAAAGCAAAAATCAGACTCATGGTCTCGAGAACAAAGCTAAAAAGAGATTAATGGACTCGGCTGACCCAAATTATAGTGGTCACTGCAGTTCCAAACCATCTATTGGACTGTAAAGAATGGCAAAATGCGCCCAAACTGTGAAAAAGGTTTGACGTCTCTCTGCCATCAAACACTTCTGAGGAAGGCTGACAGCTTATCTTTCATACAAAACCAACCAATGTATATCACGTAGCAACGTGAAATAATGGAAGACGAATGAAGGTAGATAGAGGGAGGAGTTGCACACGGAGATGTCAGTATGATGAGGTGCTGGAGTGGGGTTTTCCAGCGTGCTACATCAATGCTCTCAGCCACAGGAAGCCTACTGTGGCTTCACTGTAACTAGCAATCCATTGTTCATTCTACTCGGGCAGCGCCAAAGCGATTCTGGGTCACCAGACGAGCCTTGTCGAACTAAATGCCTCAGTCGTTTGATCAGAATACCACAAAGGAAGCATTGCAAAACGTTCAAAGAAAACTGTTGATCAAGCTCTAGCTGCCAACTGAGGCATGGTTGATGTATGTGTGACAAAAAGGAATAATAAAACACGAGTATTTAACCTATTGAAACCTAAACTGCACCACTGACTGCCAGCTATCTAGATATCCAGCTACAGAAGGGACGACAAGGCACATGGGGAGAGGACTGGACTCATCTGCCAGCCAACCGCATTGCCTCCCCTCGCTCCCCAGAGAAGGCAAAGGTAAAATCCAGCCATCAAGTTTGTACCCCAGTTCTTGCTACTCATTACTGAGTCAGTGCTTTTGTGATGAAGTGGTGGGCCGACTGTGGCAACTGTAATAAGAGAGCCCGACCCTTCCATTAAACACAGAACGATAATACGGCTGGATGGGAACCAATATCAACTCGTGATCAGTTCAACAGTGGGAAAACATGGAGGTGTGTACACAAGAGCTAGTTTCCCCATCTGCTTTCCCCCCCTTCCCACCTCCCTCCCCCAACCCACAGCTGACAGTAATCCCTGACTACATCCAGTGACAATGTGCCTGGACCCGTAGAACAATCACAGGACATAGAACTGTACAGCACAGGAGCAGGCCCTTCGGCCCACAATGTCTGTGCCGAACACGACGCCATATTAAACTAATCTCCTCTGCCTGCATGAGATCTATAAACGCCCCATTCGCAGCATATCCATGTGCCTACCTCAAACCTGAAAGACCATTATCCTATCTGCTTCCAATCCAACCCCAGGTAGTTTATTCAAGGCATCCGCCACTCTGAGTGGAAAAAAAACCTGCCACACACATTTCCATTACCTTTCCCCCGTGACCGACTAACGACTTTACAAAATAAAGTCTATTTCAATGCTGCTGCTGGAGGAATATGTTAACTACGTGGATGTAAGAATGGATAAATGTAGTCAGGTGCAGGGCACCCCTTAATACTAATCCCACATTAATCCCAATTTTTATTCTACATGTGTTCTTAAACTACCTCTATATTCTACCATTCACCTACACAACCAAGGAGCAATCTTTGAGATGTGGGAGGAAACCACAGCACCTGGAGCAAGCCCACCCGGTCACAGGTTGAACACGGTCTGGTGCTGTGAGGCAGCAGCTCTACCAGCTGCACCACTCTGCTGCCCTCCCATCTTACTAGATATTAGAAAACAAATGCCCAGATTCTCCGCTCGACAATCCTTCACTCAGGAATCAACCCTTTGCTGTTCTTTGAAAACATATTCACACCCAGGTAAAGACACCAGACCCATGTCCTCAAAGCGCCCTTTATAACTGGAGTACAATATCTTACTCTTGTACTCATGTCCTTCCACACCAAAAATATTATTTGCCATCCTAAATGTTTTGTTGTATTTCCAAGCAATGCTATCCCCCACCATTTCTTCCAAAGTGGATGACCTCTGAACTTTCCACATGATATTCCATCTGCAATATTCCTTCCCCCATTCACATTCCTTCCTCACAACCCTCTCTGTATCATCAGCAAACGTTGATATACTACACTTTTTGGATCAATGAACATTACTGAGATACATTTGGGCCCAGCAATGATCCCAGTGACACCTCACTGGTTACAGACTTCCTAACCAAAAATGACCCGAGCGTGTTTCCTATCCATTAGTCAATCCTCGAACCACACTGGTGTAGCAACGCAGACCTGGTTAGTCTTAATTTTGTATAATAATTACACGAGTAGCATCTTAGATAAGATGCCACTCATAATTATTATACAAAATTAAGGCCCCAGAAAGTCCAAACTCACAGCATCCAATGGTTCAGCCTTGCCCATCTGTGCTCACAACTGCACCTCAGCGAGAGGATTTATCCTTTTCATAAATTGATGTAGACCTTGGCCAATCCCATTATTAATCTCCAAGTGTTATCACATCATAATAGTGTGATAACCCTACTACTTACCCCCTGCTAACTTTTACATATAAAATGCTTCATTTTGCCTCTCCTTTTCTTCATTGGGTCACATTTGCTCCCTCCTAATCAAGAAGAACCATTGCTGAATCTGGGGAATTTTGGAAGATTACAGCCTCCATCGTTTTTATTGCCACCTCTTTCAATATTTTAGAATGCAGGTCATCATGACCTGGCGATTTTCTAGTTTTAGTGCGATTAAATTCCCCAATAGTTATTTTTGCAACTAATATCCATTTATTTATGTCACTTTCTGTTGAGTTGTTCTTAATTGTTCCCAAGAGGATTTTGGGGTCTACTTCCACAAGGATTGGCACAAAATATTTAACTTCACGGCAATTCCCTTATTCCCAACACAATTGTGCAATGGGGTTATATTAAATTTTGATCATCTTTCCCTAGCCACGGTAGGTTTCTCGTCGGTTTTGTTTCCTGCCAGATTCCTTTCCTATTTTACTCTGCCTTCCCTTAGTGGTGCCTTGGCTCTCTTCTGCCCCTGTGGTTTTCCCAGACCTATTTTTATAATTTTTTGGCAAAATTATAACCCTTCTCCATACACCCTAAACTTGTGTTAACCATTACCAAACTATTTCTGTTGGGATTTTGATTAGCGAAGGGGACATATATGTTATAAACTCAATATTATTACTTTAAACGTTAGCCTTTACGTTCTGGTGTTGCATCTTTAATGTAGCTTTCCCAACCATTCTAACCAACTCATCTCAAACCTTTGGAGTTTACTTTGATAAGATTTAAGGCACTGGCTGGTTTGGAAAAAAACACTTTCGATCTGAATATGAAATTCCATCATTTTATGATCATTCCCATGAAACACTTTAAGTACAAGATTAGTAGTTAACCATTTCTTACTGCACGATACGAGCTATAAAATAACTTGCTCCCTCTTTAGTTCTTTAATAAAATGGTCTAGGAAAACATTTGTTACGAATTCAATTCGTTTAACATTTTTACTAACACCGAAGACCGCATGGTTATTATATTACCCCTTGAAAAATGCACTGCAAATTTCCTGATTAGCATCCAGCCTCACATCACATAACTGTTTGGGGTCTGTATATAATTCCCATTAGTGTTTTTGCTCCCTTAACGTTTCTGAGATTTATTCAGACTAATTCCAGTTCTCAACTTTCTATGCCATTCCCCATGCTTCCTGCAGCCTTTGTCCAACCCACCCTTGCCCTGGCAACCCAGGGAAGAAAAATGCTGTTACCCAGTATCATATGTGTGGCTATATCTGCCCTGGGCTGATAAGATGCCTAAAATGGTTACAGGTGGCTACAATAGAAAGCAACCATCGTCTTGGTGTTAACCCCATAGTTGAAGTTAATGCCTTCAGCTGCCAGGATTGTCAAGCATCAGAGAATACACTAAAGCTCTATTTAGACTCCCTCTATCGTGTCCTTACTCCATTTTCCTAATTCAACTTTGACAGAAGATGATAAACATGTTCAAGTAGTTGCTATTGTTAATGGCTGAAGACAGGAAAAAAAGATTTTAAAAAAGCACCCAGCATCCACACCCCTATCTGGGCAATTGCTAGTCCTCACGCAGCATCAAAGTTCAACGGAATCTGTTAATAGTCAGCAGTCCAGGGGTTGTTGAGGGGAGAAGTCCAAATACCAGGGTAATTTAACTGAAATTATCTCCAAAGCATGTCATTACACAAAATATTTCTCAAAGGTGTTAATATTTAACTCTTGGATTATGGCAAAAAAATGTAGGTTCAATGTGGTATGCTAACATAAAAACAAGCTTGATACCACAGCGGCAAGAATCCCAATACACACTCCTGAACTGTAAACAACTCTGCACTTTGTCCCCAAGCAGGTCAAAGATTGAACAGGGAGGATTCCCAGATCTGCTGCATGTTTATTGCTGGTGATCTAAAGCCACAGCAAGAACATCAGCAGCTAGCGCCGCTGTGCTTACTTTCACCAGAGAATGTGCTGACGGTACACAAAAAGGGCCGTTGGTTAGTTGTGAAGGGCAGCGACTCACACTCAAATAGCAGCTTGTGAAGAGATGTCTTTAGGGGAAAGGAATAGCAAGAGAATTATTTTCACACAGGACAACATTCAATAACAATCACCGTAAGAACACAGGAACCGGCCCCACTAGCCTATCCCACCATTCAATATGATCATGGATGATTTATCCCAGCCCTCAACCTTTCCCCAAAGCCCCGAATCCCCCCCAATCTTTCATAAACCTTCCTACCTCCCACTTTATATACTTCTACAGAGCTGATCTGCACAGTCCTCTGGGGTAGAGAATTCCAGAGATTTCTACATACCTTGGCCTTAAGTAACCAGCCCCTTATCCTAAAATTATGTACCCTCATTCACCATTCTCCCTCCAGTGAAATCATCTCGACATCCACCCTGGCATGCCCCCTTAGGAGCTTGTACGTTTCAATAAGATCACCCCTTACTCTTCCAAACCTCCAGGGAATACAGCCGCAGCCCATTTAGCCTCTTTTGAAAGGACAAGTATTCTCAGGAATTAACTGGGTGAATCTCCTTTGGACTGCTCCCCTGATTCTACATCCTTTTTTAAGCAAAGACACCAAGCTGCGAGTCGTATTCCAGGTGTGGCCTCGCGAACAGCCAGTACAACTGCTGGAAACCTTCCCCATTTCAAAAACCCCAACCCATTCACAATAAAGGCCCCAACATGCCAGTAACTGCTCGGTGCACCTGCCTGCTAACAGCGAATCGTGCATGGAACAGCTAAATCTCTCCAAACTTGACTTAATTATACTTTCCATTTAGATAATAAACCGCCATTCGATCTCCACTTACTGAAGTGAACGACCTTACATTTCCCCAGGTTAAACTTCATTTGCCTAGTGTTTGCCCACTCACTCAATCAATACCCTGTCGCAGAAGAATCACAATGTCTTCATCACAACCTGCTCTTCCACCAGTTTTCCTGTCATCAGCAAACACGGACACCTTGAACTCTGTCCCTCTCCTCCAGTTCATTATATGGGCCAAGAACCAATCACAAAGCAACTTTGCACAAAAATCAACACGGGCAGACAAGGCTTGATTCAAAGGGGCCATTTTCAAGAAACTCTCAAAGGTGGAGTGAGACGGGGTTTAGAAAGGGAATAAAAGAGCTTCCAATCCATGAGATAGAATGAAAAAGGTAAATATCTGGCCAAAACAAGAAGAGGAACAGGATTTCAGAGGGAAGCAGATCCAGAGGAGATCTTCACATAGGGATAGGAATTGAAAATGTCCAAGAATGCCCATATCCTAAACCTGTGTCCTAAACTTTCTACAGACTAGGACACATGCAGCAGAGTTCAGGAGGAGTTGCAGTTTAGCGAGTACAAGAAAAAGCAAGTTGCACTAGTCATGTCCAAAGACATTGACACGTTTCATATAACAAGACAAGAGAGCTAGTTCATATGAAAAAAACCCATCAGGCATTATTTAATGAAGAGAGCATTCTCCTCCTCTCCCTGTGGCTAGCACTTCCCCTCCCATTCCCAATCTGACCTATCTGACCTGGGCCTCCTCCATTTTCAGAGTGAGGCCCAACACAAATTGGAGGAACAGCACCTCAAATTTCACTTGGGTAGTTTACACCCCAGCAGTATGAACATCGACTTCTCTAACTTCAGATAGCCCTTGCTTTCCCTCTCCATCCCCTTCCCAGTTCTCCCACTAGTCTTTCTGTCTCCGACTACATTCTATATTTGTCCCGCCCCCTCTCCTGACATCAGTCTGAAGAAGGGTCTCGACCCGAAACGTCGCCCATTCCTTCTCTCCAGAGATGCTGCCTCACCCGCTGAGTCACTCCAGCATTTTTGTCGACATTCACCCCCTCTTGGCTCACTCAGTAAATGCAAGGTCCAAGGCCACAGGTCTGGGAGGTCCCAGGTTCAACCATGTCACCGGTGCTTGGATAGAACCTGCAACCTTGTCCCTGATTTGTTTGGAGCCAGACTCAGGCTTGAGCAGAGCAGTAAATAGATGATCGGTCACCTATCAACTGGCTCAACACAAGTGTGTGAACCAAAGTTCTTATCCAACATATAGTCTCTTTCCGAGTCCGCGCTACAAAATATCAGCATGACAGGGTAAACAATCCAAGTGGCAGATTTAAAACCATTGTTGATTTAAAAATCAGCAGCGTTAGTGCTGAAATTAAAAAGGTGCAACATTTTGTCAGGCTAACCTTTGATCATCCTGATCAAATATAATCTCATCCACATCACACCATCTGCAAAGATCAAGGGGCCAAAACAGGGGAGAGCAATCTCGGTTAGGGAGGCACAGTGGTGCAGCAATTGAGTTGCTGCCTTACAGCGCCAGAGACCCAGGTTCGATCCCGACTTGCTGTTTGCAAGGATTTTGTACGTTCTCCTGGTGACCGCATGGGTTTCCTCCCACATTCCAAAGACATGCAGGTTTGCAGGTTAATTGGCTTCTGTAAATCGTCCCTGGTGTGTAGGATAGATCTCGTGTACAGGGTGATTGCTGGTCGGCGCAGACTCAGTGTACCGAAAGATTTATTTCCTCGCTATAACTAAACGCAATCTCACGGGCAAAGATAGCTCCACTTCACCGACACACTGCCACAGAGACATCTAAAACACTGACAATATTAGCACAGGATCACATAGGTCATTTAGTTCCTGTGGTAGGAACCATAGCTCTTCAAAATAAGTTTGCCCCATTTTACTCAAACTTTGTTTTCCTTTTGAATGCTTACTCAATTCCTCTTCAGATGCAGATCACATAATACCTTTCACACCCTTTTCGGGTCACAACTTGCATAAAATTGACTCATCTGACCTCTCATTTAACAGCTGCAACAGTCCTCAATACTTTTCTATTAGAAACAGTTTCTTACAATCAAAGCCCTGAATATTCATTAAACTCTTTCTTCTCTGTTTCAAGCAATACAATCGCATCCTCTCTGGACCCCACCCCCCCCCCCCCCCCCAAAATATAATGACACATCCCCAACCACATAATAACTACCCTAGTAACTCGCTGCCGCATGCTGTCAAAGGTTGATATGCACACCACAACATGATACTAAAATTGGACACTGCACTAATTCCTAACCAGAGATTTGGCAATGTGTTGTTGCGCAGCGGGGACTGTACCATCGCAGACCCCCTTGCCGGGGGTCGCCGGAGAAGCGCTCCGACCTCTGGCCTGAGGCCTACAACATCTTGGAGCCTCGGTCTGTGGAGCTTCTGGTGGCAGGCGTGGAGCGGACTATCCCTCGCCGGGGGTCACCGAAGAAGAGCTCCGACCGCCAGCCTGCAGCCTACAACATCTGAAAGCCACGGTCTCCGGTAAAGAGGTGGCTGATTGGGAGCTCCGGGCCGCGGGTGTGATCGAGCTGTTACCACGTCGGCGTTCCGACCATCCCGACCAAAGAGCTTGAATATCGGGCCATCCATAGCGGCAACTACGGCGGTTCAAGGCCCCGATCACGGGTGAACAAGGGAGGCGGAGGAGGAGGTCTGTCTGAACTGTAATGTGATGCTGTGTTGAATTATGTTGTGTATTGTGTCCTTTAATTGTAACGCTACATGGTAAATTACATTTCACTGCACCGTATGGTGCATGTGACAAATAAGTTTGAACTTGAACTTCTCTGCTATTATTTGCCGCAAAACCCAAGCTGCTATGTGTTGCAACAGAGTCATCAACCTGTCCTCCCATCATCAAGGGGTGGTCAACCAATTCCCAGGTCTCCTCTTCCATTGCCTCTTCAAAATAAATGTACAGAAAGATCACCCAATCGATGTTATTGTGGTACCTGGACTCCAATCACCATACCTGCTTTAATCGGTGCAAAAATCAACGTGATGGAAGAACTCAAGAGGATCAGGCAGCATCTGTGGAGGGAATGGACAGATGACATATCATCCATTTAGTGACCTTTCTTCAGGCTAATGGACTAATGGGGAGAAAGCTGGCAAAGAGAAGCAGGGGTGGAGCAAAGCCCAGCAAATGACAGGTGGATACAGATGAGGGGGATTAATGGGGGGGGGGGGGGGGGGGGGGGGGGGGGGAGATCATGATGAAGGCCAGAGGTGAAACGGAGACAAAAGGGTGCCAGATAAAAGAAATAAGAGGATAATGAAATGTATAGACGGAGGGAAGCGTCTGGGTGGAAGGGGACTGAGGTGAGGGAAAGAGGGTAATACAAGGGAATTGGAGAAAGAATGCTACCTAATGGAATACAAATTGCGGTCCCTCTGGTTTGCACGAGGCATGACTCCAAAGACAGAACGGTCAGTATGGAAATGAGGAGGGCAGTTAAAATGGCAGGCAACTGGGAGCTTCAGCAAGCCTTAATGAATGTTCAGCAAAACTGAGGCCTAGTCTTGTTTATGTAGAGGAGCCCACATGGGAGCGCCGAATGTAATAAACAAGGTTTGAACAATGAACCTCTCACCGGGAAGGGCAGGAGAGGAGTAGGGACAGGGGTTAC
This sequence comes from Raja brachyura, assembly GCA_963514005.1. The sequence continues at coordinate 32,485,300 of OY740803.1, forward strand.
AAAAGTGCCTGGGAGAGGGGTTTGGAGCCAAGGGATAAGCGAACCAAGGAGTTGCAGAGGGAATGGTCCCTGTTAAAAGTGGAAAGGACTGGTGATGGGATCACACCAAAGGTGGCAGAAATGTCAGGGGATGTTTCGGATGTGAAGATTGGAGTGAAAGGCGAGAACCAGGAGAACGCTATCCTTCTCCCTCTAGATGGAGGGAGAGCAAGAGAACTACAGGAAACAGGAGAAATTGGTGGAGCCTTTCATTGGAGAAAAAGGCATCTCAGATACCCTCTTTACCCCACCAGCCTCTGGATCCAACACATCATTCGCCAATATTTCTGCCACCTTCAACATGACCACTACCTGTCACATCCAAAAGAGATGCAACACTTGTTCCTACACCACCTCTCTCACTTCCATCCAGGGACCCCCATCAGCCTTTCCAGGTGAGACAGAAGTTCACCTGCAACTCTTCCAACCTTGTCCATTGCATAGAGTGCAAATGTTGTACTCGGTTTAATGATGGAATAACCTGCCAGAACTCCAGTTGCAGGTACATTGCATCTTCTGAAGGGAAATATTATAAGAATACAGGGATACAATACAACCCTGTGCACAGCAGGACATACAGAATGGGCTGCAGTAAGGCAATGCAAAGGCATCAACGCTGGAACATGGGCTTCTAAGAGTCCTGGTTAATGCTTATTCCGCATTCAACATCATTAACATGACTTGGTCATTCCCTTAGAAGTCGCATTTCTTTCTATAGAACAGCCAGCACTGACACTTCAGCCATTTTAAGCCAATACTGTGGATTCTCAATTAAAAACCACATGAGCTGCACCAATAAAAGAGCAGCACTATTGCACCACAGTTCCTGTTTTCAGTGAACGAGCTGCTTAAAGCTGTTAACTTTTAACGGTCTTGGTTACCAATCTGTAGAGAAGCTCTCAGCGAGCTTGCAACAGTGATGTAGCCCAGGGAATAAACTGTAAATCTCATTGCTGGATGTCCACATGTTTCAATCAGAAGTTCCTCCCTAATTTTCTGATAAAGAATAGTTTAAGGCTAAAACAAATATCCAGCCATAGATTATACAGACATAAATACAAATAGGTCGGTTAGTAAGTTGGCATATGACACACAGACATGCCTACGGTGAGGCTGCCAGAGAATACAACAGGATGTCGATCAGTTAGACATATGTGGAGCAATTTAATGGCATTTAATGCAAATAAGTGTGAGGTGCTGCACTTTGAGAGGCTGAATGCAATGGGGAAAGTATACAGTTAATGGCAAAGCCCTTAACAGCACTGATGTTCAGAGGGATCTCAGCGACCAAGTCCTTAAGCACCCTGAAAGTGGCTACACAAGTAAATAGACTCAAGGCGGCGTTTGGTTTGCTTGAGTTTATGGGTCGAGACATTGAGTATAACAACCAGGAAGTCATATTGCGGCTTCATAAAATTTTGGTCAGAACATATTTGGGATCTTGTATTGCAGTTCTGGCCGCTCTATTGCACCAAGGAGGTTGAAGCTTTGAAAAAGGTTCAGACGAGGTTTACCAGAATGTTGCCTGGATTAGAAGGCATTAGCTATTAAGCTGGAAAGAGTGCAGGAAAGATTTAGGAGGATGTTGTCAAGATTCAAGGGGCGGAGTTCCAGGGAGAGATTGGAAAGTCTGGGACTTTATTTCTTGAAGCATAGGAGGCTGAAGGATGATCATATACAAGTGTATAAAATTATGAAGGGCATAGATAACACAAATGTACACAGTCCTTTTTCCAAGAACTAGGGAGCTTAGATTTAATGTGAGAGAGAACCCGAGGGGCAACTTTTTCCACTTAAAGATGTTACGTATACAGAACAACCTGTCAGAGGTAGATGATACAGGTATAACAACAGTTAAAAAGACATTTGGACAGTACATGATAAGGAAAGCTTTAAAGGATATGGGACTAACACGGGTAAATGGGACTACCTTAGATTGGCTTCTTGATCAGCATGACGAGTTGGGCTAAAGAGTCTGTTTCCATGTTGTTTGACTTTGTGACTAAGTTCAGAATTTCCGTGCAAGTGTATGGGAACATAATGCTGCAAACTTGTTGTCAGCTGCTTATCACCAGTTTCCCAAATGTGCCATTTGCTGGTTTCTCACTTACACTGCAGTTTTATAGAACTTTGGTTTGGCCACAATTGCAGTATTGTGTCATTTTGGTCACCTTGTAACAGAAAATATGTGGAGGCTTTGGAGAGAATGCAGAAGTGGTTTACCAGAATGCGGCCAGGATTTGAGGGCATTATCTGTCGGATTAAATTGGACAAACTTGAATTGCATTCTCTGTAGTGTTGGAGGTTGAAATAAGTTCTGAATATTAAAAAAAGAGGTATAGATAGTGTAGAAATGTCAAAGCCTAGAAGGCATAACTTTAAGATCAGAGTGGGAAAAAGATGTGCAGGGCAAATTTAAAAAGAGTATGAGGGGGTGCCTGGAACACTCGGACAGGAGTGGTGGTGGAAGCAAATACAATAGCCGTGTTGCAGAGGCTTTTAGATAGACATGTGGCTATGCGGAGAATGGAGGGATACGGATCAAATGCAGGCAGAGATGTGTCTATTTTGGCATCACATTCAACACAGACATCGTGGGCAGAAGAGCCTGCTCCTATGCTGTACTGTTCTACGACTTTGCAAAATAACGTACCATTCTACTGTGGGTTTTTTTCCTTTTCACTTAAAGGTTGGGGATCAGGGCAATGGTGGGAGTTTGGGATTGTTTTTGTCATCTCAGTTTAATCACTTAACAGTGTGGTTTAGCTAATGGAGCAGCTGCCTCACAGCACTGGGTTCCACCGGGGCCTTGGGCTCAATTACAATTACAGCTGCACTCTGTGTGGGTTTGCATTTTCTAACTGTGAGCATGTGGTCTTCCCCGGGTGTCCCAGTTTCCTCAACATACCTATGACGTGTGGGAAGGTAGGTTAGTTGGCCGTGATAAATTGCCCCATCTGTGGTAAAATCAAGGAGAGTATATAGGATTGCAAGGAGAATAAAATGGGATGAATGTAGACTTATTGTAAATGGGTCTGTTGAGGGTCAGCGCAGACTCGATGGGCCGACAGAGGTTCACTAATGTGTTGCATCTCTCTATGATCCTGATCAAAATGTTTCATGTTATTGTTTTTAAAGCACAGATTGACTAATTGTGAAACAGCTTTAAATGTTTGAATATTTGTGAACATTTGGCAACCAATCATCACACAATACATGGGCACGGATGCCTGCAGCCTCTTGCAGTGATTTGCCGGCTGAAAGCTGCTGCAATGGAATCACTGCCGAGGCTGGAGCTGGTAACTTCCAGCAAACTAGTGCTTGTAGTACACAAATTATTTAAACCTTCTTGTGTGGGTCAGGTTCAAGCAATGTTGGATCGCCGCCACTGACGACAAACTCTAAGCCCTCATTTTATTCTCTAGAATAGCATGTACGCGGTGAATAAAATGGTCAGGATGGTCCAACATCAGTCCCAACTTTGAGATTTAAGTCAATGTCTTAATCAGGATATTTACCAGTTAGTCTTGTGTGTTCAATATCCCAGCAGTCATTAGCTGTACACGCGAAGAACTATGAACAGCATTTTAATCGTGAATTATAGCCTCTGATCAACATTTCATTATGTTGTGTGGGATATTTATACAGCGATCAGAATATGGCCATCTTGAGTATTTCGCTATATTCAGCGGAATAGCTACATGAAGCTGACACTCCCGATTAGACTGCTCCTGCACCAGCTTACCGTCTGGCAATGGTCCTTAATCCCAATTTTACTAAAATCTTCAAACCATACGATCGCTCAACAAAAACAGTGGTCTTGCACACCTGCTTGTACAATGGCAATAGATTCACCTCCTGCCACAATTTTCTGGAGACAACCAGTTTCTATAGAAATCAAACCAGCATTCCTTGTAATCTGAAAATTCAGAGGAATTTCCAGAGTTACAAATTACCAGTGTCTTCCCACATGAAGGAGGATGGAGGCAGTACAAGAGGAAATACTTTTCTTGCTTAAGAAAGGCAAGATCGTATTATCTGGTATGTTACTCAACTGCACTTAAATCCGATATAATATGACAGCCTGTACATATACTTCTGGTGGTTACTTTCTGCCATTGAGTATGGAGAAGTCAGACACCATTAGTAATTTTTAGTAATAGGACAATAATCAAGTTTGTACACCAGCTGGATATAGTCCACAACATAGCAAATGTGCTATTTTGGTAGGAACAAGAGCTTTACGATGAAACTTGATCTATTGTAAGCAAAACAATGTGCTGGAGGAACTCAGCAGGTCAGGCAACATCTGGAGAGGAAATGGACAGAGGATGTTTCAGGTCTGGATCCTTCTTCATAGCAACTTGGGGGAGGGTGTTGGAAAAGCAAGATGGAAATGGGACAAAGTACGCCAGGTTATTGGTAGATGCAGATTTAGGTAGATGGGTGGTCAAAAGCTTACTCAACCCACCTGCCAATCAATACCCCCCCCCACCCACCTGTATCCGCCTATCACTTGCCAGGCTTTGTCCCACACCTACATCTCTTTTCCAGCTTTCTCCCCGCTTACTACAAGCAGCCTGAAGACGAGTCTCAACCAGAAACATGGTTTGTCCATTTCCTCCACAGATGCTGCCTGACCGTCCGAGTTCCGAAAACACTTTGTGTTTTTGCTCAAGATTCCAAGATCTGTAGTTCCTCGTGTCTCTCTTCAACCATTATAATAGAACTAGCAACTTATGTTTTCATATTATGCCAAAGGTACACAGTTTTTCTGTGCTTGTTTTTCTCAAAGCCGAGGAGAGCGCTTGACCAACACTTGTAGGCGTAGTTTGGTTGCTTGAATGAAAGCAATGAGGTGAAGGACATGTTGCACTCTGTGTGGTGGTTTGTGATGTTTCCATCTACAACATTAATACATCAACAGGACTAATTGAGCAGCACCGTTACAAATACCAGGGAAAGAATGGTTTAGGCTGCATGTTCAGTTTCAGATATTTAACCCATGTACAGGAGAAGAAATCTGAGGCGCCTTATTCAAGTCCAATTGATGAATGAAGTGAACTAAAATACGACACCACAAACTCATTAATTTTAGATACACATTCGAAACTAAATCCAGCAACTACCAGCTGTGATTCACTCAATGCCCTAAACCAGCTTGTTTTAAAAGTGATTAGACTAACCCGAGACATGCTCAGTACCCAGGGCAAGGACAAAAGTAAGGTTTTTCTCCCCAAATGATCTCCTCTTGATGGTGGCAGACAGTGATAGGGCATACAATGGAGCAGGTCTAATTGTCCAATGAGACAACAGCTAGGACACCCACAAACTGTGGGAGGAGTAGGCGAGGTGACCCTTCTCTGCAAGTTCAAACAATGAGGAAATGATCCTTTCCAGACCACTTTCACCCACATGTAACAATAGCAGACAAACCTCCCTGTTCCACCCAATAAGGGGATCACAGGCCCTATCAGAAGCCCAAGCGCAATGAGCCCCTAACCTCTGAGTGTGACCAACATACAAGTACAGTTTGTATTGTGAGCCCGTGATGTCAAGAGATTGGCAATGTGCAACAAGAAAGGCGGTCTTGCTTTTATCGAGTGCCTTTCATAAGCTCAGGGTATCAATGTTTGAAAACCAATTGAGATCTTTAAGTGCTGCTATCAGTGTGTAAACTACAGCAGCCAATATATATTCAGAAATTGGCACAAGCAATTACACAGTAATGAACAAATTACTCAAGTTTCGAAATAATCACATTTCTGGGAGATTTGACCCTTGGACAGAACAATGAAGCAAATTCTTCTACTCTTGGCATCTTTTAAATTTGTCCAAGAAGCCAAGTCTTCTCTTATTTCATCTAAGACTAGAGATGGTACCACCAAGGAACGGGGCAGCACTGGGACGTCAGCATGAATATAATACTTATACGCCTGGAGAGCAGCTTGAACACTGACTTGGAACACACACTTTAAATTGTATGACAAATCACAGCCTACCAATGCGCTGTGGATTATCGCAAGGGGTGCCAAACTTCGAGCTGTGTAAATGGACCCTTCACTTCAAAGTGCACTCATCCGTACACAAACACCAAAGGGATGGCTTTCAGATTCATTGTGCAGATACAAGCAGCACCCAGACAAACATCAGGGCAGTGATGATCCAATACTCATCCATTCAATAATGACACAGCTGCTGGATAACCTGCATGTAACAAGGGGACGAGGTACTAAAACGCAGCTGCTACCATGACTAAGGTGAGAACTCAACAGAACAAAGGGCACTGGGTCCATTCAACAGTATAGAACACTAACTGAACACGTGCATTACAAAGATGCTATCATGTACCTCTCAGCGTTGTTTAAGTTATGACATCGGATGGAAGTTGCAAACCAAATCTGGTTGCACTTGTGTGCAATGACAATAAAATATATTATTATTATTATGACCTCATTGGAGTCCCTTAATCGGACTTTACTCTACTTTATCTTGCACGTTATTCACTTTATCGTGCATCTGTATACTGTGGATGGTTCGAATATAATCATGTATTGTCAGCGCTGACTGGTTAGCACGCAACGAAAGCTTTTCCTTGCTCCCAAGTACACGTGACAATAAAAATAAACTAAAATCCAGGAGCCCCGCTGAATTATGCCATCAGCAATATCCGAATCTACACCAATTCAAAAAAAGTACTGACATTTCTCTTTCTATCTCTCACACACACACACACGCGCGAAATAACCCCCCACCCACATACACAGAAATAATGATTCTGCCACTTCGCCACCAAGAAACCTTTCTTGGAGATGTGCCTAAACTCCTGCGTTTCACAACGCAACGACCTGGAGGAAAGAATGGCCACTTGGAATAAACATCTAACTTCCAGCAGCGAAGCCGATATCCTGATTGCTGGGAAGGTTTGATCCAGGTGTTATTCTGCCCGTTCCTAAAACAACCTCAACTCCTATGTTAAAGACCAGCAGTAAACACGAACGGCGCTTAAATCAGATCTGGTGACTGGTCAGTGAAGTCCCCGAACGGTGGGTCACGTATTGTGCCGGACATGAGTGACAACTCCGATCAAACCATACCCTCCACCTCACTCCGAGCTTCAAAACAAACCAGACGCGGACATTGCTGAAACAATCCTCCAATCTTATGAGAGTTAAATAAACTCAGGCTGGACTTTAATATTTTTTTTGTTCCCAAAATCGTTGAGGAAACCGCCCTACATCCCCGCCGGAGAGGAAACCTCCCTCCCCCGCCACCACCGTCCAGGACATCCGCTCAGCTCCCTCCCGCTCACATCGAGCCTCCTCCCGCACCGTGTGACCGCCAGCCCGCCCGCCCACCGCAACAACCGATCCAGGGGCAGGGAACTCTGCCCAGTCCGTGTCCAGTGTGCTGGCAGTGAGCCACTCGGCCCCTCCTGCTGGTGCTCGGCCCCACAACAAGAGCCGAGCTGGTCTCTAACCTCAGCGCCACTTCCCCGCACAACTCCCAAATGCCTCGATTCCCCCAGGAACGTGTCGCCCTCTCGGAATCGCTTCCGCCTGGTTTCGAACCGCGGGCTCGAATGTGACCACCACTCCGCTTCAGAACAGGTGGCCCCGGGCAGGGTGGCTGGGCTCCGGGCTCACACCCGAAGCGTCCGAGGGAAGCGGAGCGAATGCAGAGGCGGGACGGGCTGTGACACCCAGCCCGAATCAGGCTCCCAACGCGGGCCGGGCCGCCACCTACCTTATCGCTGCTCGTCTGAGACACGCTGTCAGCCTGATTGAGCTCGGCTGCCGGTGCTGGGTCTTCGGGCTCGGGCAGCTGCTCGGCGCCCTTCTCCTGGTCCGGGATGCCGTGGATATACTCTTCCTTACACTCCAGCCCCATGCTCTTCAGCAGCGCGTCCGTCTCCTTGTCCACCACCAGCAGCCGCGTCTCGTTGGCCACCGCCTTGATCTTCTGCACCACTTGCTGGTGGCTGTCCTGCTCCACGTTGTCGCCATTGACATGTACCACCCTGTCGCCGGCCTTCAGCCCCGCTCCCTCGGCCGGCGAGCTCGCTTCCACCAGGCGGATGAACTGACCCGTCTTGCCCTTCTCCCCGTGCAGATGGAAGCCGTAGCCATTGGGGCCCTTGCTGATGACACAAAGCCGCGGCCTGAGTTGGTCTTTGGTCATGATGTCCCCGCCTTTCCGCGCTCTCTCCACCGAACACTTTGTAGCGATCTGGGACCAAACTGCAACAAACTATCCAAAGGATACAAAGTGGCGGCGCACTCCCGCTCACGGCTCCGACACAGCCGACTGAAGGCTCTGCCCTCCTATCAGTGTAGACTGAGGGAACATGGCCACAGGTTAATCCCCACAATCATCCAACCAGCCTCTAGTATTGGCAAGAGGGCGGCCCCTTCCCTGATTAATATTTATAGCACTTTGTTGATAAGCGAAAGAAGCTGCTTCATCTCGTCATAAATTCATTCGATGCATTTAAAACTGTGTTTCGCTTTATACACGTCAAGTTTTATATATTTAAAAATGCCATATGTTAATAGTTGAGCTGTAAAATGCCGAATATTTACAAAGCCCAGTCACGGTTGCCCAGCAACGCGTGATTTACCTGTCCGGAATATTGATTTGGAGCAAAGTGAGGCTGTGCCAAGTGCAAGTTTCAGGAACAATTACTGAACATGCAACAACTGGAACGCAAACCTTCCGTTTTATTTAGACTGCATCATTATTTTTTTTTTAACTTGCAAAGTTCAAAGCAGAGCTAAAATCTTTTTTTTCCAATCAATTAAAGTAAACAAAAAAGTGGAGTAATTTATCTTCACTATCGTCCTGCATGTGCTGCTGCTTAATTGGTGCAGTGGGAACTGTTCAAAATGCACTATTCTTGTGAAAGGAGCCGGGGGAGGGAAGGGGGCGGAATTTAAACTAATTTGAGCACATTGAACAAAATAAATTGCATTGAATAGAAGTGAAAATGCATGGATTAGGAGAAAAAATAACATCAGAACAAGTAATAACAATTTTAGACAGAACCAGACTGAGAATACAGGCTCTAAGACTGTAAATAAATGCAAGAAACGTATTAAAGAAGATTAGTGAACAGCGGCGTAGTTCACCAGTTAGGATTAGGATGTCATGGCAACGGCCGAGACCTGTTTTCAAAAGGGAGTCGGAATGGTTTTACAATATTCCTGGACATAAGGCGTTCAATGACAATAGGGAAGAATGGCGATGAATATTTTAGAATTGAGGAGAGGGATGTCTTGGAATGAGTAAGTTAGAATCTCTGTATGGACTTAGAGAAAAAAACCATTGTGATTACTTTTGGTTTAGTTTAGAGGTACAGCGAGGAAACAGGCCCTTCGGCCCACCGAGTCCGTGCCGACCAGCGATCACCCCGAGACCTATGGGACTGGTGTAGAGTTGCAGGGTGATGCAAAGGATATTGAGGAGACATTTGCAGGAAAATTGCAAAGATGTACAAAAAGTGTAGAGAATTGAAATTGAGGGTCTTCAACTGTCCAAATGTGGATTGGGGAACCAATTATGTAAGGGCCAAAGAGGAAGATGAGTTGCTGAAGTGTGTTCAGTTAAACTTTCTTGATCAGTATATAAAAGGGAGGTTGTGTTGCCTTGTTGAAGGTAACGACCTACTTCTCACCATTGACTCCGGCGACTGTGCAATCCTACTCCTTCTCGACCTCAGCGCAGCATTTGATACAGTCGACCACACCATCCTAATTGACCATCTCCGTAATGGGGTTGGTATTGATAGCACTGCCCTGAGCTGGTTCATCTCCTACCTCAAAGATAGGAGTTTCTCGACTAACACAGGCAACTCTTTCTCCTTTCCAGCTAGTCTCTGCTGTGGGGTTCCACAAGGTTCCATCCTTGGCCCCATTCTCTTCTCCCTGTATATGCTCCCCTTAGGCCAAGTCATTGAAAGGTACGGCATTTCCTTCCACTGCTATGCAGACGATACACAACCCTATCCCCCCCTGAAGTCCGACAACCGATCTAATCTACACAGCCTTATCCACTGCCTCGAGGATATAAAGTGTTAGATGGCCCAGAACTTCCTCCAACTAAACGAGAGTAAGTCTCAGGTCATCCTACTCGGCCCCTCAGACTCAATCAAAACGATAGCAGGCAGCCTTGGAAACTGTACCCCATTACTCAAACCTCACGTCAAAAACCTTGGCGTGATATTTGACTCAGCGTTGAAATTTGACAAACAAGTCAACGCCGTGGTAAAAGCTAGCTTCTTCCAGCTTTGGACGATAGCTAAAATAAAACTATTCCTCCAATTTGACGACCTCGAAAAGATCATCCACACATTTATCTCCTCACGCCTAGATTATTGCAACTCCCTCTACACTGGCATCAGCCAATCTTCCCTGTCCTGCCTGCAACTGGTCCAAAATGCCTCAGCGAGACTCCTGACGGGCACCCGAAAAAGGGACCTCACCCCGATTTTGGCCTCCCTCCACTGGCTCCCTGTGCGGTTCTGAATAAATTTCAAGATCCTTCTTTATGTCTACAAAGCCCGTAACGGGCTTGCCCCCACCTACATCAAAAGTCTGCTTACCCACCACACCACCTCCAGGTCCCTCAGATCGGCCGACTTGGGGTTACTGACCATCCCGCGGTCTAGGCATAAGCTCAGGGGCGACCACGCTTTTGTGGTTGTAGCTCCTGGATTAGGGAACAGCATCCCTCTTCCCATCAGAACTGCCCCCTCCATTAACTCTTTTAAGTCTAGACTTAAAAAGAAGTCTAGACCTAAAACTTCTTTTCACTCTCAAGCCTTTCTTGAGGTCCTCTGAGGGAGGGCTGTATGTATGTATTTATGTCTTGTTGATCTATGTACCACTGTTTGTAGCACGTTAGTACCTGCACCAACGTGAAGCACTTTGGTCAACGAGAGTTGTTTTTTAAATGTGCTATAGAAATAAAATTGACTTTTATGCGAGGCAGGTATGTCATCACTTTTCTTTTTTTTTCTTTTTTGTCTTTTTATTTCTCTATTCCTTCCTTATTTCTTTTACTCACTCACTCTTTGGCTACACCATTTTGGTAGTCTAGGGGTCCAATCCTTGCACATTCCACTTTCTCTCTCTCTTGCTTTCTCTCCTTTTCTCTTAACTATAGCTAAAAGTCAAAATTGAAGCTGTACAATAACTGTATTATGCAATATGCTGTTGGTTATATTTCTGTACACTTGCTTCTAATAAATAAAAAATAAAAAATAAAAAAAGAAATAAAATTGACTTGACTTGAAGTGGAGCAAATATCGGAGGAGGGGAAACCTAGGAAATTGGAATCATAGCCTAGCAACTGGTTAGAATAACCATGGGAAAGGATGTAGACCACTGGACTCAAAAATAGTCATTTGTAGCAGGGCCAATGTTAATGGGATGAAACCAGATCTGGCCTCAGTAAAAGTGAAACCAAAGCATGACAGGCAGAGCGATGAAGGATGGGAGGCTTTCAAGGGGCAGATATTTCAGATATAACCTAGGTGCATATCCAATGCAGAAAGGTAGGGAAATTAATGATGGGGCTCCATGTATAATCAAAGTGAAAGACAGTACAATTGAATAAAACTGAAATTGAGGCTGATTTCTGGTTTCACGTGAAGTAAAATAAATAAGTAAATAAGTAAGTTTATTGGCCAAGTATTCACTTACAAGGAATTTGCCTTTGTGCTCCGCCCACAAGTAACAACATGACATACAGTGACAGTCACGAATAACTCAGAAAACGCTAAACATTAATAATAATAAAACATTAATGATAAAACACCATTCAACAAGCATGTGAACCAACAAAATACCAGATCAAAGGGAGTCTACAGATTTTTGGCTGTTGAGTAGAGCAACTACTCGTGAATTTATGTTTTTATGTCTGGCTGTGGCAGCTTTGACAGTCCGGAGTTGCCTTCCAGAGGGAAGTGATTCAAAGAGTTTGTGTCCAGGGTGAGAGGGGTCAGAGATGATCTTGCCCGCTCGCTTCCTGGCGAGACAAATTGAGACAATGTGAGGAAATGGTCAGCAAAAATACAAGCAAATCCAAAAATATTCTAAAGGCATTTCACCCGGAAGAGCTTTATAAAGACGCTAAACACTTTATCTCCCCCTCCCATTCCCATACTGCCTTACTGGTCTCCTCCACTGTCAGAGTGAGGCCCAACGCAAATTGGAGGAACAGCATCTCATATTTAGCTTTGGCAGCTTAAACCCAGCGATATGAATAATGATTTCTCTAACTCCAAGTAACCCTTGGTGTCCTTCTCTCTTTCTCCTTCCCCCATCCTAGATCTCCGACTAGTTTCCCTGTCCTCCTGTATGCTTCGTTGTCACCTTCTCACCAGCTAACAATGAACCATTCTACATTTACTTGAACATCGTCTGCTTTGATCAGTCGTTTTCACACCTTACGCTTCCATATCTCTAGTCCCCCTCTCCCCAGACCTTCAGTCGGGAGAGGGTCTCGACCCGAAATTTCACCCATTCATTCTCTCCAGAGATGCTGCCTGTCCTGCTGAGTTACTCCAGCATTTCATAAGTGGTAAAAGCACAATTAGCCCATTCGGCCCATCAAGTCTACTCAACCATTCAATCATGGCTGATCTATCTTTCCCTCTTAACCCCATTCACCTGCCTTCCCATAATCCCAGACCACATTTTGGTCTAATTTCTCAGTTTGTGGAAAATCAAAATTAACCAGTGATTCTTCCAAATTACAGTGATCTGTGTTGAAAGAACAGATGGAAATCTGTGCGCCGTTGGATATGGACAGTGTCCAGTGACAGTCGTTGTGATCCTACAAACACAGAACCATTGATCATAAGATCATTTTGTGTCTATCCCTGAATGTCTAGCCTTGCCCTATAACTTAAGTGCAGGCAACATTCTGGTGAATCCTTTCTGCATCCTTTCCAACTTTATGACACCCTTCCTTCAGCTTGGCCATCAGTACTGCATATAGCATTCCAAATATGGTTTCAGCAGCAACTTGTACAGATGTATCATTGTCTTCCTAACCTGTTACTCAATACTCTTCACAAGGAGGGCAAGTGTGCCAAATGCTTTCTTCACCGATGTCCACCGAACTCGCCACTTTCAAGGAACCATGCACCAAGAACCCATACTCCCAGATTTTGCTTCTATAATACTCTCCAGGCCTCTGCCATTTACAATGTAAGCCCTGCTCTGGTTTGACATGCCAAAGTGCAACACCTCACACTTGTCAAAGTTAAATTACATATGCCATTCCTTGGCCCATTTTCCCAATTGATTTTAAACCTGTTGTCAGGAGCCTGTCATAGCGCACATCAACTATATTCTCCCAGACAGCCTCGATCCACTTCCATTAGCCTCACGCCGCAACTGGTCCATGCCCCCCCCCCCCCCCCCCCCCCGTGGGAAATTATTGCAGAGGATGTTTGTCATCCATCTTATTGATGGATGTAGTCAGGAAGTCATGGAGGATACGTTTCGTGCCGACACCCTTCTTCAGACTGATGTAGGGTGGGGGGGGGGGGGGGGGGGGGGGGAGAAGAAAGGAGAAAGGAGAATGGAAGAGGAGGAGCCAGAGGGCTGAGGGAGAGCTGAGAAGGGGAGGAGACAGCAAGGGCTACCGTCAATGTTTATTCCGCTAGGGTGCAAACTGCCCAAGCGGAATATGAGGTGCTGCTCCTCCAATTTCCGGTGGTGCTCACTCTGGCCATGGAGGAGGCCCAGGACAGAAAGGTCGGATTCGGAATGGGAGGGGGAGTCGAAGTGCTGAGCCACAAGGAGATCAGGTTGGTCAATGCGGACCGAGGGGAGATGTTCGGCGAAACGATCGAAGCCTCCTCTTCCTTTCTCCTTTCTTCTCCCCCCACCCCCCCCCCCCCCCCCCCCCCACCATACATCAGTCTGAAGAAGGGTTTTGGCCTGAAGCGTTGCCTATTTCCTTTGCTCCATAGATGCTGCTGCACCCGCTGAGTTTCTCCAGCACTTTTGTGTACCTCCACCAGTCTTACTGTCTCAGACTACATTCTATCTTTGCCCCGCCCACTACCCTGACATCAGTCTGAAGAAGGGTCTCGACCCGAAACGTCCCCCATTCCTTCTCTCCAGAGATGCTGCCTGTCCCGCTGAGTTACTCCAGCATTTTGTGTCCACCTTTGATTTAAACCAGCGTCTGCAGTTCCTTTCTTACACCAGAAAGGGAAGGACCCATTAGGGACAACAGGCACACAGTGCATGGAGCCAGAAAGTATAGGCGTGGTCCTCTATTAATACTTTAAATCAGCATTCACAAAAGAAACAAACATCCAGTGAAAGTCGAGTGTAGTTCACCATAAATAAAGAGGAGGTACCCGATGTCTTGGCAGGCTTAAAGCCAGATTGGGTGGGATTATGCTGTTGCTATGGAATGCAAGGGGAGAGATTACTAGAGCTCAGGCTGATATTTTAAAATCTTTTCATTAGACATAAGTGAGTGGAGGACAGCAAACATAGTCCTTCATTTCAAGTAAGGCAACAGGGAAACAGTTGTTAACTATAGACCTGTGAGCCTAACATCGGTGGTGAAGAAGGTACTGGGAAAATGGTAAAACTTAAACTAATCAAAGACAGCGAGAATGGCTTTGTCAAGAGCAAACCTGGTCTGTCCAATTTGATTGAACTCTTTGAAGAGGAAGCAAAGTGTATCAATGAGGGCAGGGCAGTAGATGTAATTTATATGGACTTTAGTAGTCTTTGACAAGGTTTTTTCCAAATTGTGTGAAGTTAGCCAGTACAAAGAGGTGAGGAGGCTGGGGAAAGAGCTGCCACATGGTTTGTAGATCCAGGTGAGGTGTGATAGATGGTGTCAGGTGAGAGAAAGGAGTAAAAAAAACGTACAAAATTCTTAAGGGGTTGGCAAACTTACAAAATTCTTAAGGGGTTGGACAGGCTAGATGCAGGAAGATTGATCCCGATGTTGGGGAAGTCCAGAACACGGGGTCACGGTTTAAGGATAAGGGGGAAGTATTTTAGGACCGAGATGAAAAAAACATTTTTCATACAGAGAGTGGTAAATCTGTGGAATTCTCTGCCACAGAAGGTAGTTGGGGTCAGTTCATTGGCTACATTTAAGAGGGAGTTAGATGTGGCCATTGTGGCTAAAGTGATCAGGGAGTATGGAGAGAAGGCAGGTACAGGATACTGAGTTGGATGATCAGCCATGATCATATTGAATGGCGGTGCAGGCTCCAAGGGCAGAATGGCCTACTCCTGTACCTATGTTTCTATGTAATAGAGGTTGGTATGTGGTAAGTGGAGGTTACCTGGGGCTGAACATGTTGGAATCCGATGGGAAAGGAAGATGGACTTTGTAACTAAATAAGTGGAGAGGGGGGAGTGAGCAGATGTGAGCAGTGGGATGAGGGGACACGATGGACCCATGGCATCCAAGCTAAGCTGGCAAACTGCTTCCAGGATTGGCTTGACGATAGGAGACAGAGAGTGTTGGTAGATGGTTGTTCTGTAATTGAATGCCTATAATTAGTGGTGGGAACAAGGATCATTGTTGGGATCCTTGATGTTTGTAATATTCACATCGAACATAAATATGGATATGGGAGGCGTGATAATTAGGTTAGGACGTGGTAAAAGATTTAGAGGGATACGAGGGAGACCTTCTTCATCCAGAGAGTTGTAAGTGCCTGGAATGTACTGCCTGAGAGAGTGGTTAAAGTTAGGTCACTGACAGCATTTAAGTTGCGTCTAGATAACTACTTGACTACCAGAATCGGCTTGGCGATGAAGGTCATGGACCAAGTGCTGTGAGATGGGATTAATACAGTAGAGTGCCAATGGTACCACAAGGGTGGACAAGTTGGGCCATTTCATGCTGTGTCATTCTATGACATGAGAAACAGCTTTTGTGCACAGCCTATGATTCAAGTCTGAATGCATTACTGGGGCAGTAAATGAGGCAGGCACAATTGTAGTGTCCAAAAGGAACTGCAGGGGACTATGTATAAACACTGGTGTAATTTCTACGTGGTGAAACCGAAATGTATAAAAATGACCTTTATTAAAATCTGACAATGTGCACTTTAACCACATGTTTTTTTTTCTATTACAAATCTCAAATTGTGGAGTACAGAGGCAAATAAATAAATGATGGGTCTTTGTCCCAAACATTATGAAGGGCAATGTATGTCCCTTCAAAGTCAAAGTCAAAAGAGTTTATTGTCAGTCCTCGATTCTTCGTCCTCGATTCCCCTACTCTGGGTAAGAGATTCTGTGCATCTACCCGATTTATTCCTCTCATGATCTTATACACCTCTATAAGATCATCCCTCATCCTCCTGCGCTCCAAGGAATAGAGACCCAGCCTACACAATAACTCCCGAGAGCTCAGGCCCTCTAGTTCTGGCAACATCTCGTAAATCTTCTCTGAACTCTTTCAAGCTTGACAATAACTTTCCTATAACATGGTGCCCAGGACTGAACACAATACTCTAAATGCGGTCTCACAAAACGTCTTATACAACTGCAACATGTCCTCCCAACTTCTATACTCTGACTGATGATGGCCAATGTGCCAAAAGCCTTTTTGACCACCTTATCTACCTGCAGCACGACCTTCAAGGAAACATGCACCTGCACTCTTAGATCCTTCTGCTCTACAACACTCCCTACCATTCACTGTGTAGGCCCTGCCCTTGTTTGACGTCCCAAAATGCAACACCTCATATTTCTCTGTATTAAATTCCATCAACCATTCCTTAGCCCACCTGGCCAATCGATCCAGATCCTGCTGCAATTTTTCACAACCATCTTCACTATCTGCAAAACCACCCACTTTTGTATCCTCAGCAAACTTGCTAATCTTGCCCTATATGTTCTCATCCAAATCATTGATGTAGATGGCAAACAGTAACGGACCGAGCACCGAACCCTGAGGCACACCACTAGTCACAGGCCTCCAGTCCGTGAAGCAACCTTCCACCATCACCCTCTGCTTCCTTCCATGAAGCCAATTCGGTAACCATTCAGCTACCTCTTCTTGGGTCCCATGCGATCTGACCTTCCAGAGCAGCCCACCATGCGGAACCTTGTCATGCATTTGTGATAAATCCAAGTGTCAAGTCAAGGAAATAATGATCAAGGCAACTACTATTTTGTCACTCCCCTTTGCATAACATATGAGGCTCTGGAATACCTTTTGCTGAACTGATCCCATGCCTAACTCAGGCAGCTGTGTGTACTGTGGGATAGGAACTCCAAGCAGGTCCCATCACTGCCCTGTCCCACTGAGGGCACTGCCACTGAGATTCCAATTCAGCCTGAAACAATATAAATGTGTGCTAGCTTCTCCTGTGCCTCCCAAACTCTGTGACGCCAAATGTTGTATGAAAACTCCACAACTAATTTTATATTTAGTTCCATGTGGAGATCAACTCAACTACAGGCATCAGTAGGGATCAGTCCTGACCCAGGACCACTTTAACAAATCTCCCTCCTGGAGTTCGGGTACTTTACCTGTGTGGACAACTTGGATCTGGCAAGCCAGGCTAGAGGAGAGCTGAGGCATGACCAAGATTTTATAAACAAAAAAAACCACCCTGCTGAAGCAAACTTATTTCCCCTCCACAGACACTGCCTCACTCTCTGAGTTATAGAGTCATAAGATGCCTCAGTGAGGAGTAGGTGGTAGAGTCTGGAGTGCAGTAACATCACGGAAAGCTTCTTGAGCAAGGTGTAGAGGAGATGGAATTCAAATAGGAAGGTGGGATTAGTGTAGATAGGCACGATGGTCAGCAGAGTCGAGGTGAGCAGAGGGAACTGTTCGACAACTCTATCCTCTTTGAGTTCTACCATGATGTTCTTCCTGATCAATGTGAATGTTCGCTTCTCTTTTACCTTTCATCCTCCCCCCCTCAATCATGCATGAAGCTTCTATATCCTGGAGATACTGGTTGAGCATTCATTCTTAACTTCCCAAACGTCAGGTGGTTGAAAAAAAGACAGAATATCTACATTCTCGAGAAAGCCATTTTGTGGACTGGATATTTCGACCAGCTTCAAGCACTGCAATTTCAGGTAAGAACTTGATGTTCAATACCACGCAGGCCTGTTGGCCACAGTCCAACATTGAAATACAAAGGCAACCGTCTATGCTGCAACCCAACTGACCAGAACTTCAGAACTAATGTGGAGTGAAACTCACACAGAAACTACTACTTCCTTGCTGTAACAACAGATATATCATGCCATGGATTGCTTCCACTATGCACTCTATCCAACAGCAGTCCCTGCACCTCCCCGAGACCCTCACCTCCATTGCTGCACCCCTCACCGCATCTTTTCCTGCAACTCTCCCTCGTTCGCATCAAGATCCTGTCCCTCAAACCTCTCCGCCCACCCTAACTCCCAATCCGTTTCACCCTCCACAATCCCGTAACGCACCACTCCTTGCTCCTCCACACCCCTCCCACTTTCCCACCTCCTCCACACCCCTCCCACTGTTCTTCTTCCTCCACAGCCCCCCACTCTCCTCCCTCCATACTTCCACCCTCTCACCTTTCCACCACATTGCCATGCCTCGTCATTCCTTACCTCTTTCCTCTTCTATTAATCCCCATGTCATCTCTCTTCCTCTCAGCTTCTCCTTCTTCACTCCTCCCTTGCCCCTCTCCTTCTTTTTCTCTTCCCTCTCCCCATGCCCTCCCTTCCCCTTTTGTCCTCCATTTCCCCCCTTGCCCTCATCTCCCCCTCCCCTCCTCTCATCTCCCCCCCCATCTTTCCCCTTCCCCCACACCTCTCCTCCCCCCCATCTCTCCCAC